>JAMPIV010002872.1:140000-321023 GCA_024509875.1 Oreohelix idahoensis
TGAGTCGTCTCTTCCGATTTGCGTGAGGCAGCAATTATTATATTCTTCTTCGTCTTCTCAGAGACCCCCGGGAATTACAAGGGGCCACACTTGTATACCCAATCTGTCTTTACATATGTCCACTATGACTAGATAACTCAATTTATTCTCATAGTTTATGAGTTATCTCCCCTGCTTGTTCGAGTGGTAGAGATTGTTTCGTTTGATTTAAGGACCCAAAGATGCAGCAATAGAGAATGCAGTCAGCGACCCATAGCTTGACTGCTTGCGTCAGCGAACCAGAGCTGACCAAGACCCTACTCCACCTCCACGTGGTGGTCCTGGAAACAGGCTGCAACACTGCAGTCTGGCTGAGAGAGTAGGGATCGAAGAGGGAAGGCAAACCCGGTCCCAAAAAATGCCGTGCTGAAGTCGGATGGGTCGGCCGAAAGGCGCAGATATCGCAGCTCCGGTGTAAACAGACACAACGCAACCAACGTCCTTTTCAGGACGAACGAGGAAGAAGAAGAAGAAGTTTCGTTTGATTTAATTTGTGGGCTTTACGCCAAAAATAAAAAAAATAAAATAATCGACAGAAACTATACTCACAAATGACCAGCACTGTACAATCGTAGATCACATCAGATCATGTGCCATCTCCTCAGAGGTTCTTTCCTATTATCTCTTCATTTTATTTTCCGACCTTTGCGCTATCTAGTTCGTTTGCCGACATCTTTTAATTCTAGTATAATTTTAAACAGGGTGTTATGTCTCTTAATACGTTCAAAAAGTTTTTTGTATATCTAACTCTTATCTTATTTATTAATTTTCTTTTCATTCTTACCTTTTCTTTGACTTGTTCACTTGTTTTCTTTTCTTTCCGTGTGGTGAATGCCATGCTTCTATACATCCACAATTTAAGCGACTTAATTCTTACTTCCTATTGCATTTTCATTGCCCATGTTTCTGCACCTTACAGTAATTAAGAGTGTATATAACAAGTAGTATCTTTAGTTTTTAACTACTTTTATTTAAGATCAAAATCATAATGTAAATTTGTCTCGTTTCACATTTGTCACGCTCATAATCTCTTTATTCCACTTAGCGTAGAAAGCTGAAACTTTGCATGCAGCTCACTTTCTTCATACATTTTAATCAGTCAAGTTTTGACAGGCATTGACCAAGCCGATTTGATATAATAACTAAAACAATGTAAAATAAAGTGGAAATAATCCATTAAAGAAAAGGTTTTAATGCAAGGGCAATAATAAACTGCGAATGGAGATTGCGTTTTGTAGTTGAAGGATAGTGAATCGTGATAAGATTAAATCGTTGCGTGTTTCTTCATGTGACAAAACGGGGCGGCCCCTATCGATCTTTGTTTCTCTCCAGCAGTACCGGTACATCTGTGGTACTGATTTTTATTATGTGCTGTCAATTATCGCACTTTTCTTTATTTCTTTCTTTCTCCGTTATTTTTCTGCAAAGTAGCAGATATTTGATTTTATCAAATCATTCGACACTCCTCTCTGTGATGTCACATGTTGTTGCCCAGTCATCCTGGCTTGCGGTGAGCAACTGAGATAAGATAGTCGCCGGCGTGTTTAGATTGAACCGCCGATAAGACGACTCGTTTGGTAACCCAGATGGGCAGACACGGAGTTTTTGCGTACTCATACGACAGATAACGAAATTACTGTCTGTGTGACACATGTGGGCAGACAAGTGTGACATAATCGCTTCCGGGCCGACTTGTTATGACAACATTACTTTCTAATAAAGTAATAAGCATTACAGCTTACACATGTTGTCAGGTGAGTTCCCCGATCTGTCTGTAAATTTGTAAACAAGGGCATCGGACATCATATTACCATATATGGGAGAGTTGACCTCTGCCTTACGTTCAAAATTATCCGATGTCAGAATATTTTTGAAATCATCACACCCTATCCGCATGATTTGAAATGATTGGATCTTTCTGATTAAATTCATAACAACAATGCTTGGGAAGATAGGAATATAGTATGACCATTTTCGAAGTTTTATTTCACTGTGAATTTCACGCTCGCCAAGACAACATCAGACCTCGCGAGAGTGAAGACTAGATTCATAATTCCTTTTTTTAACCGGACCTTTTTCATTCTTATCTTTTCTTTGACGCAATATATACGAAACCTATACTGTATAATAGGGGAACAACAGAAGTGATTGCGTCATTGATAGGCTGGACTGCCCATGGTAAATTTCCGGTTTTATGTCTTGCGGTTCGCACTAATGACCCGTCATCGAAGCATCATTTGTTGGTGATACCTAGATGGCAGGGAGGATAGTGTGATTCGCTTGCATAGCTAGGCGGGGTTGTCGCACGGAAGGTCCTTGGTTCGAGTCCAGGGTAAGCCACTCACGTCTGTTGTTTGTCTGTTGTCTAGTGTTCTACTTCTTTATTTCTTACGAGTGCCTGAAAACATACCATTATGTTTGTCTAATATGTATTTACTGTTTACAAGCCTCGGGTTTCCCTTCCTTATGTGTTATAACTGTTGAATGTAGCTTTGGCCGTTCTTATTTCTTCGTGACTTCTGTTTTACGTCAGCCATCCGCTCTTATTTTGCGAGCACGATATGAGAACCTTTTGACTTGTTCCAGTTTCTTCCCATTTCTTCTTACTTTTAGATGTCACTTCTCAACTGTTTTAAATTGTACACACCTATTTTTTTCTAAGTGTTAATGTCAAATTTATACCCATGACTTATGCTGTTTACATGTTTGTATAGTTCTTGTTATTCCTGTTCCCTTTACGGTAACAAAACAGTATCATTTGCATATGTGAGGTTTTTTTAAATCGATCGTCCACTAATGTTGAGTTCTTGCATTTCTTCTGTCTGTTTAAATAATGTTTGAGTGTAGTTTAATGGCCAAGGGACAATACCTTTCCTTGTCTCACTCCTTGTATCAGTATGATGAATAACTCTGGCCAGATCTTACTGCTTCGCAGTTTGTTCCCAGGACAAGTTACTAAGTAGACTGATGCTTTCTCGATCAAGACTTAGTCCTTAGAGACTTCTATCATTTCTAATTTTATGTTCTAATACAGGCTTTTTTTCATTTTTCATCACTTTTATTTATTTCTCGACTTTCGATCTGAGAATATTTGGGACCTCATTAAGATGTGGTGATCGTTTGTTGCCCCTGCTATCTTCAGATAACTATATTCTGCCTGTCTTTGCTAACACTATTTTCTCATTCTTGTGTTCGTGATGTTTCTTAGGCAAGCAGTTTCTTACTTGACATGATCTGTATTCCTTCATGCATATTTCTCGTGTTGTGTTTTATTTCCGTGCATTTTATTTCTATCCACTGCTTATATACACAGCTTATGTATTTATTTGTCTACTGTTCTGTATTCTGCTGTGTTTTTTTTTTTTCTTTCATCACAGGATTGTGGTCTAAATTTATTTTAGGCTTCAGAATTTGAATTTGCATTTTGTGACACTATTTAAAAACCTTTTTTTTTTTTGTGTGTGTGTTTTAAAATCACGATACACTTAATCTGGTTCCCTTTTATATCTCCAGGGCTTTTCCATGTGTATAGTTTTCTTGTTCAAGTAATGTAAACATAATCTGTGTAACCAGCTGGTTGTATTCGCATAATGGTATAAGTCTGTCAGCTCTGTCATTTCTTTTTCCTAGTCCGTATGCATACTATCGTTATATATCTTCTTTCTCTTATTTTTGCGTATGTAACTATTTGCACGTCTCTAGATTTTACTAGTTTTATTATGTTTTGTAGCAGATCTGTTCTTATTTTTCTTTTTCAATGCGGTTCCCCCCTCCCCCCACCACCATTTGTCATTCTTACTGCTCTTCATATTGCCTGCTTTTAAATGAAGTTGTGTAGTTTCCTTGTGGATATAAGAGCAAATAAATAAGATCGCAACTATGAAAATAAATACATGCAAACATATGGTAATCTCAGGTATGTCCTTATCACATGATTTATATACAAAATGAGTAGATAATCATTTTAAACATAAATATACTTTTAAAAAAATACAACAGAATAAGACATTGATTTGAATGTTTTTCTAGCATAAATTCCGAGTTACTAGCATTTCCAGATTTATAAAATATAATCTAGAACAGTGAAGGTTAATGCGAAAGTTTAATTGGACATGCTAGTGTTCAATAAATAAAACTAGGGGAGACAAAGCAGTCCTGCTAGATCACGTGAGTACGAAAAATCCTGATCTAGTACATCTTACTCAGACCGAGCATAAGATAAGGAGGGGATACTCAAATGGTCACTGTTGTTTTGATGCTTTATGTCTTCATATATATATATATATATATATATATATATATATATATATATATATATATATATATATATATATATATATATATATATATATATATATATATATATATATATATAATCTAGAACAGTGAAGGTTAATGCGAAAGTTTAATTGGACATGCTAGTGTTCAATAAATAAAACTAGGGGAGACAAAGCAGTCCTGCTAGATCACGTGAGTACGAAAAATCCTGATCTAGTACATCTTACTCAGACCGAGCATAAGATAAGGAGGGGATACTCAAATGGTCACTGTTGTTTTGATGCTTTATGTCTTCATATATATATATATATATATATATATATATATATATATATATATATATATTTATATATATATATATATATATATATATATATATATATATATATATACTTGTGCCTAGCGAGTTTTATTGTAGTAGTTTCTGGAGACGCGAAGAAAAGACTGGATCTGAAATACAGAAACATACTGCGGAATTAATCATTGAAACAATATGAAAATTATGGTACTTGAAAAAAATTTCATTTTGCCGTGTAATGAAGTTATCAGCACGCATTTTTACTTTTGCCAGCAGCAATAGATCTGTGTATTTCTCATTAAATACTTACACGTCGAGCTCAAGGCAGAAATATACTTGATACGTTCACACTTCTGCACACAAAAATACAATTTTAATCATATTGATACACTTCACGTTCAGCAGGTATATTTCATTTACACTGGTAAAATGACCCATCTCAACAAATAGTGACAAGATCACCAACCTACGACGCATGAAGCAGTGCACGATCTTCCAGCTAAGAACAGAACACGGCCAGACTCAACAAACACTTAACCAAATTAAACCCCTCGCATGAGCCTAGTTGCCGCAATTGTACGCATCTATGTGAGAGAGTTCAGCGTGTGCTGCTCTCTTGCCCAGGATTCTCCACAGAAAAAAGAAAGCTATAGCATGGCTCCCCAACATTCACAAATACTGTTTACAACACCAATCAACAGCTACAAAACACATACAAATTCTTCAATGTGGCTGCGACACAGCGATGAGCTCAGCAGCCCTAGAGAAATAACAACAACAATATTGGTAATATACTATAGACTGCTCCAAACAAGATCAGATTAGATGAAATGCTGCATCTGATTTTAAAAGTACTGCAATGGATCGCCAGCTTTTGTAGTGTCATCTTGTACCTCTTCTCTCGCTGATACACTCCAATGTATTAATTCACTTTCCACTGGTGATGTTCTCTGCCATCTGAAGCCTTATTTCCGAGTGACCTTCGATCACAAACAAAATTGCTGTACAAGCATATTCTAGTACGTAAATCTAAGAAATTTTATTGTGAACAGATATGGACTTTAAAAATACAATGTTTTTCTAATTAATTAAAAAAAACATGTAGCTCATTAAAAAAATTTTCATTCACATATAAAATAGAGCAAGGGTATAATGGGATATATTGATATTTTAATGCAAGCAGAAATTGTCTGTCTGTTTAAACGAAAAGTGAATAAGCTGCAAAGATTTGTTTTTTGGAAAGCTTTAATGTCTTTGAGTGAACTAACTCTTTCAATATGTTCTTTTTCATCTACTATTACCACATTTAAAAACTCATAAAGTGGGTGTTCTGTCTCAGGCTTCTGTCGTCGCCATACAATATTTTCCTCAAGTGGGTGTTCTGTCTTACACTAGACGTCTCTCGTCATTATTTTGTCTTTCCCTCAAGTGGGTGTTCTATCCCAGGCTTCTCTCATCATCATAAAATCTTTTCCTCAAGTGAGTGTTCTATCTCAGGCTTCTCTCATCACTATACAATCTTCTCTTCAAATGGATGTTCTGTCATAGACCTATTTGAGATCTGCGCGTTCAGATAACCATGATGGTCGCCCAAATGTCTTGTTACAATTTCATATTGTCAGTGACTCATTATACATAACTTTAATGGCTGTTAATTTAAAACAACTTAAATTTATCAGTTTCTCATTCCTAGAGGTCCATCTGATGGTCAACAAAGCCAGCGTAGCCACCATGATGTTCTTGACGTAAAATGATTCTGTGCATGGGGCTGGCAACCTCATCATGTAAAAGAAATTGCTACAGAGCTGCAAGAGAATGTCACTGCTTGATACAAGCTTCCTGCAAATGGACCAGCAGCAATGGTGGCTCCATGATCCGTAAGTAGCACAAAGTAAACTGATGACACTGATGATGATGAAAATGATTCTGCCCCAAATCCTATATGATGCTTAACAGAATGTCCTTCATTGCTTTTCCTAGCGGTAGGTGTGTGTGTGCCCACCAACTTATAACTAGCCGCTTCTCAACAATATAAGAATTTAAACCAGTCATCTCAAATCAAAGAATTAAATAGATAGCATATTCCCATTCAAAATACGTGGAAGCAGAGTAATGAAACTACGAATCAACCTGTACATGAAGAGCTTTTCAAAACACCTGCTCGACTACTAAATCCTTTGCGGTCATGAAGTTTGGTATATTATTAATTCATGATAAACACAATTGTCAATGTGGTTAATAAGTAAATTTTAAAATAAAACGCAACATACAAACAATTATGTTTGTAATCGCTCAAACAAACAATGACGTTTGTAATCGCTCACACAAATAATGATGTTTGAAGACTCAAACAAACAGTAATGTTTGTAAACTCTCACGCAGGCATTAATGTTTAACATCGTCACAAAACAATGTTTGTAAACTCTCAGACAGACAATAATTTTTGTAAACTCTCACAAAAACAGATTGTAAACTCACTGGCAGTACAACAGGCAGAAAATAACACAGTGAAACCAGTCTGTCTGTGTTAATCTACCGCAATATTGGAGAACCACAAAAATGACAAAATGAAAATACCTTGATATATGTTCAAAAAGTATGTACGCACATATGTTCATCTGACACATAATTATTAAAAACAGAGAGCTTCAGATTACAAGAAAAGTATTAATAACAAGTAGTATAATTAAAATTCCATAATAATGCCATAGTTTTCCTCCCCTCCTACACATACACACACACACATCACCATCGTCAGCTGCCATCTCCACTTCGAAGGTTGGCTGTAATGGATCTCCAACGTCTTCTGTCTCTTGTCTTGGTGGTGCACTCTGATAGACTTTCCTGTCCATCTCTTGATGTTATCTTCCCACTTATAGCGCTGTCTTCCCCTTGTACATTTGTCTTCAACTCTACCTTTTATTATAGTCTTCAGTAAGATGTTGTGGCTATTTACATGACCAAAACATCTTAGCTGTCTAATTCTGTCCTCCTTCATTAATTCTCTTTTCATTCTAAGGTTTTATAGGAACTATTTGTTTCCTTCTCTTTCCATGAGACGTGCCCCATTTTTCTATATATCAACATCTCAAATGCTTCAATTCTTTCCTCCATTAGCTTGTTCAATGTCCATGTTTCTACACCATAACATAATGAAGAATATATATTGCATTTGATGATTCTCAGCTTGAATTTGCGAGTTAATTGTTTAGATCAGCTTTTTCTCAACCTTTTTTCTCTTGGAGGAACACTTGAAATAATTTTCAGATCTCAGGCAACCCCTGCATAACAATTATTATACTACAGCTCACGGTACCTTAGCGTGGTCAGTAATTTGTAAATATGATAATCCAATAAAATTGCCAGTGATCTTTTGAGTAGCGAATGGTTTTTTTTCCTTTGGGTCTGTTTATTTTGGTCATTTTATTAATATACTCATTTTGTATGGTTTCCCCTCCCCACAAAGGATATCAGCTCTAATGCAAGTCCGTTGTTTTTTTTTTTCTTTTTTTTTTTGTAATTTCCTACACAAAGAAAGACTTTTTTTTTAACCTTATCCAAGTAAGACTAAAAGTCTTATCACAAAGTTCTACTCTACAAGATGCTAATGCAATACTGTATGTGCAAGAGTGAACACTGTTCTATTGTGCACTGCCATACGGCGCTCCTGGTCAATGCCCACCACTGCGAGCGCTAACTTCGCCCGGCGTGTAAAGTTCAAAAACTACCATCATTTTTTTTTTTCAATCACGATCTCTCCCGGAACCCCTAGGGACCTCTCGCGGAACACTAGAGTTCCGTGGAACCCCGCTAGAAAAACTGAAGTTTAGATGTTGGTATTTGTCTCATGTTGTTGAATGTAGCTTTGACCATTGCCATTCACATCTTGATATCTGTTTCGCACCTGCCATCTTCTGTTTATTATGTGACCAAGATACGAGAAACTCTTGACGTGTTTCCATATTTTTGCATCTGTGTATATATATATATATATATATATATATATATATATATATATATATATATATATATATATATATATATATATATATATATTATATATATATATATATATATATATATATATATATATATTATATCTATATATATATATATATATATACATATATATATATATATATATATATATATATATATAATCTTCATAAACATAACATTTTAGCTGTGTTTATCTTTACTTTGTATATAAGTTTTTAAATACAGTTTTTTTCTGCCAGGTAGAAGTCAGTGTCTCGTTTAATGAGTTTCTAAGGTGAGAATACTGATATGTACTTACTATTGTTATTACCTGTTTTGTTTAGATATACCAGATTTAGTAGTTGCTCCCTACATGTCCTCTCTAAACGATTTCATCAGGTATATATTAGAATGTTCTGAACAGTCGGCTATTAATTGCAAAATCGTAAATGCCGGATGAATCTTGTCTAGCATTACTCTGGTGGTGTAATTTAATTTCAGTTCCCTTCTAAGTGAATGTTCGATTGGTTATGAGGTTAGAGCCCTTTTCTCTCGCGGCAGTTACCAGCTCCTAGGGTTGAAACCTGGTAGCGTTACGCTCTAATGTATCCAACTGTAAATGGGTACATGTCTTGCTCTTGAATTAGGGAAGACAAAGGCAACAAGATAGGGAACTAAAAGTTGGACTTAATATGGTGAAGCCTCTAACATTTCACTCCCCTATGGCAGATTTTGTTATGCGCTCGTACATAACCCTCAATCTGTTTATCAGCTTGGATACCTGGCTCTGCTCTTGTGTTAGGGAAAGCACAGGCAGCGAGGAACGAATGGTCACCCCATTTCATAAATAAGCTAGACCTAGTAGTGTGAAGTCTCTAACATTTCATTCCCCTTCGGCAGTTTCTGCTATGGGACTTCCTTTATATTTACATTTCTGCGTAATTCTAAAGGCATTATTCCTACAGCTAAATCTAGAGCTCCTAATGATGTTGAATTGGGTACTCCGGCTACTGAACATAATTCTAGGTTGTCACACAATGAATTGGGGTAACCCCTTCTTCTTCCTAATCTCTGTTTCACTACGGCAGGAATCGGTACATTTGTGGTAGGGATTTTATTGCATGCTTTCAATTGTAGCACTTTCTTTCTTTCTTTCTTTCTCTGCTAAGGAGCAGATATTTTGTATCTACATTCTTTCGCTACTTTCAGTATATTGGGTCTTGTCTGTTTATCTGACACTCCTTGTGGATGATAATACTAAACATTTGCAGGAGCGGCTGAGAGAACATTATCGACAACCAAGTTGGTTAATCGCAGGCGTGGCCGATATCAGTACACAGATTAACACGTACATCGCACCACGAAATCTGCTTAACCACTGATAAGGCACGGCTGCGTCTCCGCCAAGGTTGTAAAGAGACGGATTTTGTGTGTCCTCAAGCAACAGATATGACATTACTTTAGCGAAAGTAATAAGCTGTTACATCTGACACACATTGTCGTGTGAGGTTACCGATGCGTTTGTGAGTTGGTACACAGGGCAATCGGATGTTTATAGCCCATTTTCAGAAAAGTAACGTTTGAAATTTTGCACTAGATCAGTCATGCAAAATATTCAAAGCAGATTGGCTGATCATTTGAGCCCCATAAAAACAGAGTGGGGCAAGACAGTGAATATAACCTGACACATTTTAGTGTTTTTTCACTGTGAGATTCACGCTTGCCAAAGACCCCAGAAGTGCCAGAAAGAATTAAGAATGTTCATTTATCACACCGGGCACCTTTTATTGGAGTATTCATCAGGACTTACATTTCAGACTAGGAAATCTCTATCATTTTAATAAGGAAAGCCGCTATCCGAGGAAACTGAAGGAAACACACAAAGTCAGGGAGGGAACTTATTAAATTATTGACACCCCAGACGCATGTAAGAGGCCGATTAAAGTCTCTTTTATTCATCTGAGCAAAATTTATGTGAGCCAGGATTGGCGTAAGTTGTGATTTTACATTCTATATTTCATTACTAATATGTGAACTAACATACATATGTGTATTGCCATGTGAATTTTAATATGTGAAAATCGCTAGTGGATGTTCCAGTCAATTGAGGCTGGCAACCTTAGCGTATAGAATGATGATTCACGAACCACCACTGCACGGGGTGGTGATTGCTTTATCGCTAGTTTCGTAAAGAGAACTAAAAGCATAAAGTAGTCCCAGGTTCCATACGGAGAAGGGAGGGAAAGATGAAAGAAATGATGTACATTCTAAGTATAATACTTACAGTTTCAAACCAGTGTAAATGTCGATGTTAACAAATGCACTTTAAAATTAATGGAAGTTTCAAACTTTTCAAATCAGTGTAAACATAAATGAAAACATATTTAATTTATATTGTGAACACTTTTCAATCAGTGGAAATGTAAATGTAAACATATTAACCATTTCATTTAAATATAATGTGAAACTAAAGCTATTCAATTAAATTGTAAAAGAAAGTTTTATCCCGAGGGATTAAATTTAATTCTCATCGAGGGTAAATTCTGAGATAAATGGGATGGTAGAATAGAAGGGGACACATAAGTAATGTGTTGGGAAACGCAATACTCAGAAGAACGTTTCGTTTCTATTCTTTATCATAGTTATTGGCGGTACAAGCAGAAAGTACTATCTCTGGAACAAGAAGGGACAAGTGGCCTACGCTTTAAGACGAAGGACCAATTTTGTAGACTATCCTTGACATGTCTGGGAAACGAGCTACACCCGACAACCTTGACCAGCGACGAGCGGGAGCAGTGTAAAAAGAACCAACCCATCAGAAGGAGCAGAACCGTCATTGGCAGATAAGTTCCATATATAAGCTGCCAAAGTGAACTTTTTTCCATCAATGATGAAACTTTTCTTCTAAACTATTCAATTATTTTCAAACTGTTAAAACTTAAGTGATTATTAAATTTTGTTATTTGTAATTTACAAATTTAACTTCGATTTAATCATTTTAAAGTTACTGCATGTTTGTCTCAGTCAATTTACTACACACACTCCAAACTGAGCTATACCAGAATAATAAGAATTCCCCTGAGTTAATCAGAGGTGGGGGCTTAAACGAGCTAACATAAACCATTGCTTAATCCATCACAAAAATTGTCGGCAGATTCTAGAATCAACGTGCTCATTCAAATGCAGCATTGTTTTCGTTTATCTGAATATCTTGCGAAAACTAATTTGTGGTAGAAGCGTCATTAACCTTCTCTCTACATATCTGCCAAGAGTAATCTTGTGCGAAGGTGGACACCTTGAAGCCCATATTAGATACTCTTGAGTTTTGGCCACTGTTGGACCACTACTGCAATGCAGGGGAGGCAATACCGTCAAATAGGTGCTGTATCTTGTCTAATTTAATCTTCAGTACTGTGTGCTGTGCAGTAGTATACTAAGCTCGCACTATATAATTGTCCTCTAATGAAAGATTTATGGAACATACTATTGTTGACAAAATATATACTAATTACAACCCATTAGGCGTTGAACAATAATTATCCAGTAAATAAAAAATAAAAAAAAAAAGCTTATAGACGATTGTGGTAGATGGATGTAACTCTTACACTGGTTATTTCCAGGTCTCGAAGCGGTATTTTTGGAGAATATAATTAAGTGAAAACAGTCAGGTCGAAGTTATGGCGGTATCCCGCTTTTTTATTCCCTCACTCAAAGTGATAACAATAGATTCAACGATTTAGGATTGAAATAAGTAGCGCTCCAACTACGATAGCTCTTTTCTTAGTTCCTTACCACATCTTTAGGAAGAAAGGTTCCCATCTGCAATAGAATCCGGTAGCACCGCTTTTGGTGCTGTCTGGCAATAATAAAAGGTTGGCCATGTTAGTATGCTCAAGTCTCTAGCATCAGACACCCAATTAATTAAAATAATTTATGTAGGTATTTAATATGCACACACAAAATTCAGTGTCTTCTTTTAGGGTTCATTCTTGACTTAACAAAATTATACTCATCATCGTCACTGAGTACAATGCCAGCGGGTAATGGCGACCATGCGTTTCCATGTCATACGGTCTGTGGTGTTCCCCTGCCATTCAGTTAACGATTAACTATTGTGGCTTTTCTCTGTCTGTCCTCCTCTTCTCTTCTTTTGGTTCAATTTACCAGCTGTAATTAGATTCTCTCTTTTTTTCTCTTCTCAAGACATGTCCGTAGAGCGTTCATTCTCTGCACCTTATTGTGCTAATTAATTGGCGACTTGTTTGAAATGAAGCACAGTGGGTCGTATTCTTCGATGTCATCCAAATAAGTCGCCCATGTCGCAAGGGTTAGGATTAAGGTTTGGATGTAGGGCTAGGTCTAGGATTCCTAAATCTAAAGGCCGTCTCGAACAGAAGCCCCACTGCTGTTAAATTTAACCGGCGACTTCCTGTTTTTGTTTTGTTTTTAAGAATTCGTTTGATTTTAAGGCTGCCGAAAATATCCGTTTCCCTCTTCCTAAGAACCACATCGCTGCTTCTTTCACTTTCTATGTCATGTGACGGTGTATTATCCAGGTCAGATATGCAAAACGTAACGCCAGGGACGCTATTCTAATGTCCATTCATGTTCAGTACTTAACTGAGTTGAGGAGCAGCGGTTGTCCTTAAAGTCCTGATTTCGGGACTATAGGCGACGATATTTAAGCTAACATACAACTCATGTGGCATTATATATTAAGTCAAAAGTTGGTGATCAGTGAACATTAAGACACATTATTCATATGTAAAAATATATAGTCCACAACGGAAAGTATGGTTTGTGCTGCATTTTTTTTTTCCTTCCATTTCATTCAGAGCGCTGAGCAGAAACCACGGTTGTCTGTGCAGGCTACAATGGACATGAGAGTACTTAGATGTTGATTAGTCGGTGGGGTACTCATTTTTACAAGTTTAGAATTGGCTGTCGAATTTCAGTCAGGGTCAACGACATAACGTGAACGTCTCAGTCAAGATACAAATTAAGTAATGTGGGCTTTGTTGTTCCGTCTATAACAAAGTGACTGTTACAATTTCATTCATTCATCTACCGCTGGAAGTAGCTGTACAAAAAATGTCATATTCCCTTTGAAAAGTTACATTGTAATAGAAAAAGATGATGCCATATGACACCATGTTTGATGTTCAAGGGAGCTTCTCTTTTCGGATAATACCAGCGAGTATAGTCTGTCACATGTCTGTCAGACTTCCTTCATCATTTGTTCTTCACGTTGTTATAGGTCCAGCAGCGTTTTGACTCACGCCGTTCAGCTTAAACTCTTCATCATTTCAAATGTATAGTCTGTGTTTACCTCGAAAGTACAACTCCATAATTAACATGAATGGAATGTTACCGGATGCAAAATAATTTATGAAATTATGTTATCATAGGAGTACACAATACTATAATCATTTCATCAATGAAACCACGTAAAGTAGGAAGGTTTTGAATATTATGCAGCTCATACTTTTTTCTTTTTTTTTTAAACCAAAGTCTCATTTTGGAAGGTCTGATTATTCCTGAAGGTATACTAGCATCCAAATGTTACCAATGAAATGGGCATTACTTTCTTTCTGTGAAGAGACGCAGATGTTGGTTAATTTACTTAGAATCAAAAATGAAATATTTCAGGGCGAACTTATTCTTTCTGATATGTTGAAAATACATCTAGATCCCGACGCAAAAACAAACGGAAGTACACTTTCAATATATGCAGTTGCTAAAATAGTCTTTGCTTAGCTCAGCTTGGAAATAGCCAATAGCCAGTCAGCATTATCACCATAACAATGGAAGCCAGAAGATGGCGGTGGAGTACTTGAGTGCCTCCGCCGTTTCCGTGTTTAGATGCATATCTGCCCGTGTTTCCTTCCTTGTTCCCTGCAATGGTGCCTGGAAATAAAATAGAAAATGTAAAAATAGAGGACGTTCACATTCCGTATCAAAAGTCAGTGACTACTCACTAAATGTGTGGGTATATAACAGTAATTTTTTGTTAATACCTGAAAATATTTAATATAAAACTTAAACATAGAACAATTATTACCGCAGCTTCCTGACAAGTTTCAGCATATACTAAACTCTAGTCCCTAGTCGCTAATATTTAAAGATTATTTCATGAAAAATGAAACAACAAAATCAGCGCTTTGTTATCATGTTTGCCTTCTTGTGGCGAGGCACACTTCTTTCAACCTGGTCCTTAGTCTGTCGGGCATGCCAGAGCGTACGTGCCAGCCACAATAAGTAAAACGGTATGCTACAACTCTTAGAATCACTGGTTAAAAGAAAAAAAGTCCTGAAAATACTGCTAATGCGCTATCACTTTTTTGGGATCCGTTATGAGAAGAAGAAAATTGGAATATATTGTGCCAGCTTGACAGACTGAAGGAATAAGGATAGTGTATGATAATGAGAGAAAATACAGCGATCGGGGAAAGGATCTTATAGTATTATGAAACATTCATTCAGACAATGGCAACTTATGCTTGAGGAAACAAACCATTTACCTCTTTTGACGTTGTAGGAGTCAGCTGAAAAGAGAAAAAAAAATAAAATAAATACAACAAATTAAAAAATAATCATGATTTTACTTTGTATGAAACATTGAATAATCTTTCTACTTACCTTATCAAGTATAAATGATAACTTATCGTATCATTTATCTCTGTCCTTTGTATATCTTTCCGGACATCTACTTCTTTCTTCCATTTTTCTATATTCATCTCTGGAAACATCTCCATGATTTCTAAACATTACTGTCTGTATTCCTTTTTGGAAATATCACCATGGTTTCTAAATATTACTGTCTGTATTTCTCTCTGGAAATCTCTCCACTATCTCTATACATTCCTCTCTGTATCCCTTTCTGAAAATCTCTCCACTTTTTCTAAATATGTCTCTCTTTACCCCTCTCTGAAAGTCTGTCCGCGATCTCTTTACATTTATAGCTGTGTCCCGTTCTGAAGACTTTTGCACAATAACGATACCCTTCTCTATGCATCACTCTCTGAAGATCTCTCCACGATATCTATACATTCCTCTCTGTATCGCAGTCTGAAAATCTCTCCATGATCTCTATACATTGCTATCTGTATTCCTCTCTGAAGACCTTTCCGCGATCTATATTCATTCCTCTGTATCCCATTGTGAAAATCTCTCCACTGTGTCTAAACATTTCTCTCTGTACCCCTCTCTGAAACTCTGTCCACGATCTCTATAAATTTCTCTCTGTATCCCTATCTTTCCACTATATCTAAATATTTATCTTTCTACCTCTCTCTAAAAGTCTATCCACGACCTCTATACATTCATCGCTGTGTCCCGTTCTGAAGACTTCTGCACGATAGCTATACACATCTGTTTGTATCTATCTCTGAAGATTTCTCCACGATATCTATAAATTCATTTCTGTATCCCTGTCTGAAGACCTCTCCACGATTACTATGCGTTCATCGCTGTATCCCTCTCTGACGACTTATACACGATATCTACACACTTCTCTCTGTATCCCTGTCTGAAAATCTCTCAACGATCTCTATACATTACTCTCTGTAATTTCAATCCAGATATTACAGCACCATATCGTTAATCGAAAAGCCACAATTTCTCGACCAGAAAATCAAACAGCCCATTTAAAAACGACCTTTAAATATCTGCGGTAATAATAGCCTGTATTTAGAGATGGGGCGTATGCTTCATCGGGCTATTTTAATCCGTTACAGGCACACGTGCTTACGAGCAGCCTGCCTGGTCAGGGAGCTAGAAACCACGTGCAGACTGCCCTCCCCTCCTCTTTCTTGCCATTCTATTACCAGTTTTCTTTTGTTTTCTTCACATCTTCACATAATTCACCCTCGAAACGACGATAGCGCCTGGTTGAGTCAGACATTTTTACGTTTTGGAAACAAAACTATAACTGAAATCAATAAACCGGTTGTTCATTCACCGGATGTTGAAAAGCAGGAACGCTCACGTGTTTGAGAATGTACGATTGGTCGATCACGATGGCTTTTTTTATGCAAGCAGTATTTCCGGTTATTAAACGAGAGACCTTTTTCATTTGTTAAGTGTTTTCCTTCTGAAAGGAAAGACAGGTTTATACTAGGGCTTCAAGGGTTATCATGACACTACAGGGTAGCGATTAAGTTGAGATTGTGCAATGAGGCTCATAACCTCTTCTTGTAAAACAAGTGGCTACAGAAACTACGGCTGTAAGAGCAGATACGAGATCGTAAATGATTTGATGCAGGCTTCTTGCAACGAGGACCAGTTACCGTGATGGCCCCATGCTCCATAACGAACAAAACATGGACACGAATGAGAAGCAGAAATAAGCATGTTCTTTTTTCTGTCATCCGTTCTCCTTTCCTTGTGTATTTGTTTTTTTGTTTTTTATCTTTCTGTGTTGCTCATCTATCTTCTGTGTTTTTAAAAAATATTGTTTACACATATTGTGTCCCGCCCCGTGTAGTTCCTAGGGGTCTCTGATGAGACAAAGAAAGAATAGACATACTGCTTCCTCAAGCATGTCGTACAGTGCGACCAAAATGAGACTGGCAACCTCATCAAATAAAACAAATTGTAAAGAAACACTGTTGTTAGATCACACCAATGCTTGGGGTACGTTTCTTGCAAAGGGACCAGCTGCAGTTGTGACTCCATGCTCCATAAGTAGCAGAAAGGAAAATGATGATAAAGAAGACTTTGAGTCCCAGTGACCTATACAATAATGTTAAGACTTTGCCTACTACATAAATTTTAAAGCTGAAGCTCGGTTTATTGTTAACAAAACGACATATCAGGTGTGTGGAAGTTGATCATCAGCTGTATGTATGTGAGTCACCTGTAAGTTATGAGATATACTAAACGTGCATATGTGTCAGAAATGTATGTTGTAAGTATCTTTTGGAGTTATACAGTTTTATAAGTTATAAATATGAACCACTCATAACTGTATAAGAATCAGCTACGAAAGACAAATGTGATTAATAATTAATATCATTACAAGGCAGTACCCGTTCTGGAATCCCCAGGATATAAGAAACATAGGGAGGTTGAAATATAAAAAGCTAATTGTGACGCTACACTGTAATTCTGACTTTTAACAGGCCCGATTCTGTGGTTCTATTTTGAATTTTCACCAGTTTTATTTTCTTCTGATCACGCGATTTTCCGTTGTTTACGGAAATCGCTATTTTCGGGCCCGCTTTTTCACCAATTTTTTTTTCTTCTCATTTGAATATATATCGTGGTTGGTATTTTTTTTGAGTAGATAAATTAAATGGGTTCGTTTATGATGGTAGGTTTATTTTATTCTAGCATCAGTTGTACTTTCTTCTGATTTTTCGCGATTCCTGTAAATTTCGTTGTTTACGAAAATAATCGCCATTTCCGGCACGCGATATGACGAGGCCGGAAGCACGCGGCCGGAAGCACGCGGGGTTTGCGTGGGTTGATAGTATTAATTTTTCTAGCGCTCCCATTGGTCCGGGATTTGCGTAGGAAGGGAAATCCGCGTGGGCGGTTTCTCTTGTATATATTGAGACAGAAAACGGGGATTCGGTCTCTATGAAAAATTATTGCCTGGCCGTAGGACGTCGTAATTATCGTTCTCCACCGTGGGAAAAACAAACGATAATCGGTATGTAACTATTTTATTCATCGTTTTACTTATTAGTGGGTTTTTCAGAAATTTCGTTTTACTTATTAGTGGGTTTTTCAGAAATTCGCCCTTAGGTAAAGATTAACTTTTCAGTTTTAAAATAAACGATAGTGCCATCCATTATCATATTTTGAAGGAGGACGTAATGCAACAGTGTGCTTATTCTTTCTATGATTTTGGCAATAGATAGGAGTGTGTGAAGTTGTGAGAAACACGTGTGCCATATTTGTAGGATGTTATGTAAAACCACCATTTATTCCTGTATATTTTCTAATGTAAATTTATGGGGAAATCCCTGGTGTGTTCGTTAATTTTTCTGAGCCTTAAAAATGTGAGAAATATTGTCAGAGGGTTCAGATTTACGTTGTAAATGAATTATACTGCTTAGGGGAGGAAACTATTCCTATAGCGAGATTTAATTTAAATAGGAGTAAGCCGGGGAAACTCCTGTGTTAATGGGTAAAAGGATTTCCCTATGTTTGTCAAGTTTGAACACGTGATCGGCCATGCGTAACGGCCATGTAACGTGTCAGACGGTGTCTGGGATATTGTTTATTTTACCTGGCAGATTTTAGTAGGAGGGGGGATGAAGAGGCCACGTAGGATAGTGGTATTTTATGTATTGTGTGAAGAAGTGGAAATGAAGAGACACGTGTATAGAATTATTTTATGTATCGTATATGTTAGAGATAAGCGATTTTAGAGAGGGTGTACATTAGACGCTGTTTCTTTTAATTTCAGCGAGTCTCGGCGAAACAGTGGGGAGCATAATTTTGTCAAATAAAATTATCCACGGCAAAAGACATATCTCAGGGTCAGAGTACTCGAGTATCGTCAGGAGCAAAAGAAAATTACCCTATGGTCTCTGGCAGTGAAGTCCCTATGCTTCAACTGGACCGAGGTTTATTTATCATACAGCCGAGAGCATCGCTATTATAGTCTCTAGCAACGGCAGGTGGCCGGGAGACTAGTTTCATTTTGTACAGCCTGAAATCAAGGCTGTGTTTTTTTTTTTTTTCCTCTAACTCCGGAGCGGGTTAAAAGAGGGAAGCTATTCAGCAGCAGAGAAGTTTTGTCTACAGTTAATCAAGTCCCTCATGCTCGATATCCGAACATCGTCATCACCAAAATCAGGAACAGGTGACAGGGTTACCATACCTAGGTCCTGATAGAAATCAAGAGAAGAGCGTAACGGAGACGCCGCATCATCAGCCCTCGAGTGTTAGAGAGACACTGAGATCAAGAGAGAAAGATAGAGAAGGAGGAAGAAAATAGACAGGACCAGTAGGGTCTGTTCAGTATCCATTTGACGGATAGACACTGAGTCTGCGTTCGAAAAAACCTAGTATTATTTTTAGCATTTCTTGTGGTGTAGTTATAGGCGCCTAACAAGTAGAAAGCTGTGTAGCCGTTCGTTGAGGAAGAGTCACCAGGACTAAGACAGTAGAAATTTATTAGTGTTAGAGAGTGGAGGCTAAAAGTTGACAGCCCCACCAAATTAGATTTGGTTTAAATCACTAACCATTTTTATTGTTCCTCAGCAGGGTGACAGAAAGAGTGAATGTGATTTGGGAGTTTTTTTTTGTCTCTCGTGTCTCTCAATTTAATTGTTACTTGTTTTCCAGGCCGTGCAACAGTGCACGCTATCGACTGACTTGATGACGTAATATGCCATTTTATGTTTTCCTTGTATGTAAATAAATATATACATATATTATTTACTGGATCAGCTTCTACTATTTACTATACTGTACTTACTTTATGTCGTCTGTATAGTGGTGTTTGTGGTCGTAATTATACACCTTATCTCCTTGTGTTTCAAGGCAGTCAGAGGTGGGGAGACTATAGCCATTTTTTTTTAGTCACGAAGCGGCAGGGGGAGATTCAAATCCTGGGTCTATCTCTTGAGCCAATAGTCTCACCTGTCCACAGGCATGTCATTTTCCATCTAATTCTATCTTCTCAGACTTTCTCATACTAGGGTCTTGCTTTCATTCAGGCACACTCTATAAAATTAAAACCACTTCGTGACAAGTGGGCGGCAATCGTCCGGTGGATCATTCTGTTGAGATCAATTCTGTGATCTATATTCATAGATTGTCTCTAGAAAGTTTTCTGAGAATAGATTTTCTTTAACTATCCCCTAGACTTGAGCTATTAGAACTGATCCAGTATAGGTTTTTCCACAGGGTGCAGTCTAGCAGATTTTTGTGGTATTTTTGACTTATATGACTAAGAGGTAATTGATGGCATACCGAGATATTTTTCTTTAACAGGAAGGTAATTTAGTTTTTGGTAGCTTCTTAACTAAATTTTTTCAGGTTATTGTTCAGACTTGACGCTAGTCTGAGTTCGGGTTTTTGGGACATCGGTTATAGGAGGAACACTTCCTATTACATAACAGGTAGTTCCTTCCTTTTGTTCTCCTTTCTGTCATTTTCTGTCAGTTGTGAACTTACCGCAGTTTACAGGTAAGATGGCGGATATGGCCAAGTTACGAGCTGCCTGGCGTGAATCTGCTCAGGATATGGGAATGGATAAGGAGGAGACTAAGGCCTACCTGATAAGGGAAACTGATAGGCATATTCAGCGAGAGAAAGAGAAGGAGGACAGGGCAGCCGCCGCAGAAATTGAGGAAAGGCAAAGGGCAGCCGCCGCAGGAGCAGCAAAAGAGGAAAGGATAGCCGCAGCAGAGATGGAACTTCGGAAATTGGAAGCACAGGAGAGGGAGAAGGCAGCGGAGAGACAGCATGAACTTGCCCTGCGTTCTCTGGAACTGCAGTACCGAGCTTCGGAGGACAGTTCAGCTAATGGCGATTCACCCAGAGCAGGAGCGACAGACACCTCAGGAAACAGAGGGCCCCGGATGGCAGCCATGAGCTTCCCATTTGACTCGTTCCCTAATGGGAATGAAAAGATTGACGTGTTCCTGGAGAAATTTCAAAGAATGGCAAAGGCATACGGGTTGGATGAGAGTCTTTGGTGTCTGAAATTATCGCAATCACTCAAAGGTCATGCGTATGAAGTTTACAACAAGCTGCTCATAGATGATCAGAACAACTTCGAGGCACTGCGAAACGCTTTATTGCAAAGGTTTCAGTGGACACCCCGGAAATGCCAAACCATGTTCAGGGAGAGCAGGCCGGAGAAGGGAGAGAGTTTTGCTCAGTTTGCAGAGCGGGTGAGAAATTACCTAACCCGGTGGAGGGAACTGTCAGGACTGGCGAAAACTTTTGAAGGGTTGGAGGAGTTAGTTCTGTGTGAGCAGATAAAGGCTAACATGTCTCCTGACTTGAGGCGGTATCTGGCGGAGCAGGGGGCCCAGCAACTCGATCAGATTATTCTGTTTGCAGAAAGGTACCAGACAGCACAGGCCGAAGTACTGGGACAGAAACGGAAAAACCCAGACCTGCCAGCCCCAGACAAAGGAGCTTCGTCATCGCAGTCGGTTACTTCACCAGCTCATCAGCAACCAGGACCTTCTCGCAAGGAGCCTCATTCTGGTTATAACTTGCGCCCCCAGCAGCATAACAGAGCACCGACAACAACCTCTCAGGAACCCGCTAGGAACAGGGGAGATAATGAGAGGTATTGTCAGAATTGTAGAACCACTTCCCACTGGACATCCCGGTGCATGAACAGACCCCCAGCTCATCATGCAGCTTGTTTAAGACCGGTGAGATGGACTAAAGGGAATAAATGGGAACCAGTCCAGGCAGAGAAGTTGTTCTCTAACAGTGGACCAGCCGTAGTGAATGGGACGGCCACTACGTGTTTGTTTGACAGCGGGCTTACTTACCCCAGTATCATCGCTCGTCATTTGGTGAAACCAGGGCAATGGACAGGAGAAATAGTTGAGATTGGTGGCGTTTTGAGAAGAGGTATCTCACAGCGTCTGCCTGTAGCCAACATTGAGGTGAAATGCAAGTTTGTGTCTGGCACCATCAAGGCAGCTGTAATGGCACAGCCAGCACATGATTTCATCCTGGGAAGCCCATACATAGTTTTGGGAAACCCAACCACACCGATTCTTGCTAATGCAAGGGAGCCTACTGCAGGCCAGAGAAGTGAAAGGGGAAAGCCCCAAATTCACGGAGCCCCACGGGAGCTCAAACATCCTTGTCTTGCTATGAGGAGGAGAGACGCCTCTAAAGACAGTGGAATGTTATTTACAGAGGCGTATTCGCCTGTCAGCCCTGTTCAGCCTAAAGGTCAAACAGTGGTGACGCCTCTTACTTCAGAAGTATCTTCTTTGTCGTCGGGAATTAGGTCCCCGATGGTATTACATCTCTCAAGGGAGGGAAATACTGACAAGAAGAAACATGTGCACGGTTCTTCAGTCAACTGTAAACAGTTACGCCCTGTTACGGCGATGTCTGGCCAAGCCAGTCAGTCCGTTTCAAAACACTGGGAGGTCGCACCATCTGGTAATCATTATTTACCACGCGCCGCCAGGAAAATTCGTGGGCGAAGGAAACACATGAGAGGGAGGAGGAAGGGCGACCACTCAGGGTGCAGTCGCCAGGAGGAAATCCCATGGCGTGACCCTCACGATCCAGGGCTTGCCAAGATTCTCAAGGATATGGAGATGGGCCTGTATGATAATGCTAATTATGACAGTGATTAGATCGAGAGGTAGATCTAGATACGGGCCAGTATGAAACCCAGAGATTTCAGTGATTTAGCACGGTTCCCGTACTTGAAAGGGGGGACTTATGTGACGCTACACTGTAATTCTGACTTTTAACAGGCCCGATTCTGTGGTTCTATTTTGAATTTTCACCAGTTTTATTTTCTTCTGATCACGCGATTTTCCGTTGTTTACGGAAATCGCTATTTTCGGGCCCGCTTTTTCACCATTTTTTTTTCTTCTCATTTGAATATATATCGTGGTTGGTATTTTTTTTGAGTAGATAAATTAAATGGGTTCGTTTATGATGGTAGGTTTATTTTATTCTAGCATCAGTTGTACTTTCTTCTGATTTTTCGCGATTCCTGTAAATTTCGTTGTTTACGAAAATAATCGCCATTTCCGGCACGCGATATGACGAGGCCGGAAGCACGCGGCCGGAAGCACGCGGGGTTTGCGTGGGTTGATAGTATTAATTTTTCTAGCGCTCCCATTGGTCCGGGATTTGCGTAGGAAGGGAAATCCGCGTGGGCGGTTTCTCTTGTATATATTGAGACCGTAGGACGTCGTAATTATCGTTCTCCACCGTGGGAAAAACAAACGATAATCGGTATGTAACTATTTTATTCATCGTTTTACTTATTAGTGGGTTTTTCAGAAATTTCGTTTTACTTATTAGTGGGTTTTTCAGAAATTCGCCCTTAGGTAAAGATTAACTTTTCAGTTTTAAAATAAACGATAGTGCCATCCATTATCATATTTTTGAATAAGGACGTAATGCAACAGTGTGCTTATTCTTTCTATGATTTTGGCAATAGATAGGAGTGTGTGAAGTTGTGAGAAACACGTGTGCCATATTTGTAGGATGTTATGTAAAACCACCATTTATTCCTGTATATTTTCTAATGTAAATTTATGGGGAAATCCCTGGTGTGTTCGTTAATTTTTCTGAGCCTTAAAAATGTGAGAAATATTGTCAGAGGGTTCAGATTTACGTTGTAAATGAATTATACTGCTTAGGGGAGGAAACTATTCCTATAGCGAGATTTAATTTAAATAGGAGTAAGCCGGGGAAACTCCTGTGTTAATGGGTAAAAGGATTTCCCTATGTTTGTCAAGTTTGAACACGTGATCGGCCATGCGTAACGGCCATGTAACGTGTCAGACGGTGTCTGGGATATTGTTTATTTTACCTGGCAGATTTTAGTAGGAGGGGGGATGAAGAGGCCACGTAGGATAGTGGTATTTTATGTATTGTGTGAAGAAGTGAGAATGAAGAGACACGTGTATAGAATTATTTTATGTATCGTATATGTTAGAGATAAGCGATTTTAGAGAGGGTGTACATTAGACGCTGTTTCTTTTAATTTCAGCGAGTCTCGGCGAAACAGTGGGGAGCATAATTTTGTCAAATAAAATTATCCACGGCAAAAGACATATCTCAGGGTCAGAGTACTCGAGTATCGTCAGGAGCAAAAGAAAATTACCCTATGGTCTCTGGCAGTGAAGTCCCTATGCTTCAGCTGGACCGAGGTTTATTTATCATACAGCCGAGAGCATCGCTATTATAGTCTCTAGCAACGGCAGGTGGCCGGGAGACTAGTTTCATTTTGTACAGCCTGAAATCAAGGCTGTGTTTTTTTTTTTCCTCTAACTCCGGAGCGGGTTAAAAGAGGGAAGCTATTCAGCAGCAGAGAAGTTTTGTCTACAGTTAATCAAGTCCCTCATGCTCGATATCCGAACATCGTCATCACCAAAATCAGGAACAGGTGACAGGGTTACCATACCTAGGTCCTGATAGAAATCAAGAGAAGAGCGTAACGGAGACGCCGCATCTTCAGCCCTCGAGTGTTAGAGAGACACTGAGATCAAGAGAGAAAGATAGAGAAGGAGGGAGAAAATAGACAGGACCAGTAGGGTCTGTTCAGTATCCATTTGACGGATAGACACTGAGTCTGCGTTCGAAAAACCTAGTATTATTTTTAGCATTTCTTGTGGTGTAGTTATAGGCGCGTATCGCCTAACAAGTAGAAAGCTGTGTAGCCGTTCGTTGAGGAAGAGTCACCAGGACTAAGACAGTAGAAATTTATTAGTGTTAGAGAGTGGAGGCTAAAAGTTGACAGCCCCACCAAATTAGATTTGGTTTAAATCACTAACCATTTTTATTGTTCCTCAGCAGGGTGACAGAAAGAGTGAATGTGATTTGGGAGTTTTTTTTTGTCTCTCGTGTCTCTCAATTTAATTGTTACTTGTTTTCCAGGCCGTGCAACAGTGCACGCTATCGACTGACTTGATGACGTAATATGCCATTTTATGTTTTCCTTGTATGTAAATAAATATATACATATATTATTTACTGGATCAGCTTCTACTATTTACTATACCGTACTTACTTTATGTCGTCTGTATAGTGGTGTTTGTGGTCGTAATTATACACCTTATCTCCTTGTGTTTCAAGGCAGTCAGAGGTGGGGAGACTATAGCCATTTTTTTTTAGTCACGAAGCGGCAGGGGGAGATTCAAATCCTGGGTCTATCTCTTGAGCCAATAGTCTCACCTGTCCACAGGCATGTCATTTTCCATCTAAATTCTATCTTCTCAGACTTTCTCATACTAGGGTCTTGCTTTCATTCAGGCACACTCTATAAAATTAAAACCACTTCGTGACACTAATGGAGAAGAAAACTGGATACAGTCAACAAGTACAGAGAACAAATGGAAATACATTGAGAGGATGACACAGAGCAGGAAGGCTTGGCGCATTTTCATTGATGACTTGTGCTCCGTGGTGATCTGAAAGAAATTCACTGATTGACTGATCGATTGATTGATTGACTGATTGATTGAATGATTGAGAAAGACATGAAAATACATGATTTAAAAAAAAATAAGCTAACTATGAAAACATGAATGAACGATGAATTTAATATTGGTTGGTTTATAATAAATTTCACCCTAATCTATATTGAGAGCCAATATAAGTAGCTTTATTAATTAAGCTGAAGCAGACAATCAAACATATATAATGGCAGCAACATAAACAAAGTTGGAGTACACAGTGATTTACAATTAAGAATATAAAAGGTGTGAGGGGTTTTCTTTGCACTGGGATACGAGTGGAAGTCAAGTCTAGCGCAAAAACCAGAATTTTTAACTTATTAACAAAGCAGTCCAACTGAGTGGCTCTGAAATATGGAGGGAAAGAAGCAGCAACCGCCAAGAAGTTGCAGACGATCTTAAAAGTTTCTTCTTCTTCTTCGAGTACAATGCTTAAAGGCGTAGACGATCACGTCTCTCCAGAACTTTCCTGTCTCCAGTACTACTTATCAATTCTTTTGTTGACGTCTTTTAATACCATGACGTTAGTATCTGCTCTCTTTGTCTTCCTCTATCTCTTTTTCCTTCTATCTTTCCTATTGTCATTATATATTCCAACTTTCTTCTTCTCATAACGTGCCTGTCACAGCGTTATTTCGCAGTGCATCTACTGTAATGTCTTGTGTTCGGTGAACACAAGACATTATGAGAAAGTGTAATGCTTCCTTCTACCATGAGGAATAATCTTCCTTTGCGCAACCTGGCCTCTCTCGTGACATCATCATTACTCGTATTAGTTGTCCATGGTATTTTTTTTTTACATTCTTCTGTAAAATCATATCCACTGTGGCTTCTAGTGCTTTTCCTACTTGTTTACTGATTGTCCATGACTTACTCCTGTATGTTAATATTGGTTCTATGTAACACTCAACAACTCTCTTTCTTACTTCCATTGACAAAGAATTGTTGCATACAATACTCTTCATTTTATAGAATGCTGCTTTAGTCCGGGATGTTCCGTTTTTCACTTATGAGATGCCTTCTCCGTCCAATGTTATTAACGTGCCTAGGTATTGAATAAATTATTTACAAATGGGTGCTTGTTCATACAAGAAGGATTGAAATGAAATGGTAATATCACTAATGTGGCGTTAATGGAAAGAACTAGGCTAATATCAGCGGAGAAAGATATGAAGAAACAACGCTGGCACTGATTGGACAGAGGAAGCCAGATGATATTATTACAAGGCAGTCCTTGTTCTGGCACCCTCCAGGGTAAAGAGAACAGAGAGGGAAACTGTAGAACATATTGGTAATGGAAACTGACAGGGATAAAGAAGCCATGGAAAGACAAAGGATGTCACAGGACAGGAAAACTTGGCGTGAGTTTGTTGACGGCCTGTGCTCCACAGGGGTCTGAAAGGTAATGAATGAAACTTGATAGATTTTACGACTCATCTCGTAATGTTATTTTCTTCGTCCTCTTATTTTGCTCTTCTGAAGAGATGTGAGGTTACCTGAGCAGTTGGGTCCGTTTACGATAAGCCTTCGTCAAGGCATGTCATGTGATCTTGCTGTAATCAGGGCCGGATTACCCATTAAGCAAACTAAGATCGTGCTTAAAACACCAGCAAAGCAGGGGCACAACAAACATAATAAATTGATAATAAAACTGATACTCGCTGGGTGTTCTTTCTTCGTCTCATCAGACAATCACTGAAAGCATATGCTGAGTTTTGCAAAAAGGAGAAGTCTAAAATTCGAAACACACCTCGTGCCCCCTTGCTACACATTTATGTGTCTCAACACATTTGTTGAGAACTTCTGCTTCAGTGGCTCAGATGAATAATCATGCAACATTTGTGGCAGACCACCAACGCCCTGGAGCTTCAGCGCGTCTGTTAATTTGACGAAATAAGTTTCAAGCAATTCTCTATTGATCTTTAATTAGTACTTACATTAGAACAGTTAATTAGTATCAATCCTGTTAACGTTCAATCCCTAATATTATGTGGAACTCTACCTGGTACAGAATGAATATTAACCTTTCGCCAGTTATCTCACTTGGTCAGAGTTTCGTCCCAGGACCTCTTGAAAATTCGTTTCTTGTATCTTGAGCTTTAATTTCTTTTACAGTTTTGTTGACCAGGATACAATGGCAGTGTGTACTAATCAAGCACTACTAGGAAACCCTTGTATGTGAGCCTAACACTTAAAACCACCTATCGCAGGTACAAACAGAGTAGACCACGATATCCTCATATAATGTTGACAACGATAGATTTTCAGTATCATTATTTGTTGTCTCTATCCCTTACGGACCACTATTTATATACTATTGCTGCCGACGATTCCTGGTGTTTCCCTCCCACATTCAGCATTGCCGCTCATATGCCCATTTGCCTTCAAATTTTCTTTCCATGTTGGTTTCCAAGACAGTTTTGTATTTCTTCATATGTCCAAAATATTATATAAAATTTGTATGTCCATTTTGTCATTTCTTTTGTGTTCGAGTGGCAAAGTGCTAACAGTGCTTGCTTCTTGAGGCAAAGTTACTGCGTTCGAAACCAGGTTGCATCACGCTCCAGTGTACCCAGCTGTAAAGGGGTAACTGACTCTGCTCTTGAGTTAGGGAAGGCAAGGACAGCGAGGAAGCGAACCTATCACTCCACTTCATAAATCTGAGACATAGTATAGTGACGTATAACACATAGCTCCCCTACGTCAGTACCTACTAGAGGACTACCGTTTTTTTAAACCTGTTGTGTACTTCGTTGTTCCAGTACAACGTATCCGTGTGTTTCTATTTCCATGAAATGCACGCGCATCCACAAGCACACCCATTAATCTGTAAAACCCCTTTTAAGCTCTCAATGTATAGCTCCCAATGGCTTTTTTTTTTTTCTTCTTTTTTTTTTAAATTTTGTTTGTTATCCGTTTAGATTTTAACATCTTCTCACGTTGTTGAACCCAGTTTTGGCTTTTTTCTTTTATTCGTGACGTCTGTTTTTAAGTGTCCAACATATAAGAAACTTGTCACGTGTTCTGGCATCTCGGCATTTAGAGTAGAAATATCGAACAGGAACAAACACAATGACGACTGCAGTATCAATAGCTATAGCAGAATTTTTACAAACCATAAATATCACAGCAAACAATTTTTACTCTAGTAACAACAAATCCATTAATATCTGCCATACGTTAACATCAGAACAAAAATCACTTGTCATACAATTATACAAAGGCAGACAAGGGAAAAACTAAAGCTAGACTATATCTTCTGGCCAGGAATTTTTCTATAATAGCACTGCTTGGTTTTGGTAGGGACAACGTTACACGAAAATTGGATGTTTAAACGCTTCTACAGTTAGTTCACACTATAAATTGATCTTATACAAGTTTGAAACCGTTGTGTGCCCCAGGTCCCCTTAAAGAAGAATACTTCAATGATATATGTTTTAAAGGTAGGAAATAAGATGAACTGTAACTTTAAAAATCGTGATTATTTTGTTAATCCAGGTTGACGGACTCGCTCACTTGCTGATTCACTCGCTGATTCTCTCATTCCGTTCTCCACGAAACCTTACAAACTCCCCTTATCCAGACAGACTTCGTGGTGATTTCTGAACGACAGCCACTGTTGAAACAAGTCCCAACAATGTCCAGTTTATGAGATCTCACGTGGCAACGCGCTCTTTGTATATTGGCTCCTGCTTTGATGTGTCGCCTAAACAAACTTAGACATTAGGGTCCATAACGCTTATGATTGACAGCGAACCGCTTTCATCAACAGAAACGGTGAAAATTGATTAAATCGTTTATTCATTCAACAATGTAAACTTTCGTCATATCTATCTATCTATCTATCTATCTATCTATCTATCTATCTATCTATCTATCTATCTATCTATCTATCTATCTATCTATCTATCTATCTATCTATCTATCTATCTATCTATCTATCTATCTATCTATCTATCTATCTATCTATCTATCTATCTATCTATCTATCTACCTATCTATCTATCTATCTATCTATCTATCTATCTATCTATCTATCTATCTATCTATCTATCTATCTATCTATCTATCTATCTATCTATCTATCTATCTATCTATCTATCTATCTATCTATCTATCTATCTATCTGTCTATCTATCTATCTATCTATCTATCTATCTATCTATCTATCTATCTATCCATCTATCTATCTATCTATCTCTTTCAGTCATTTCTGACTTTGGGAACGAACGCGCCCCGAAACGATGTCTCGGTGGGCACGAGGTTGGGCGCTTGGATAAAAATGTCAACGTGTTGCCCGTGCAGCATGACTATCCCGCTTGTCCACATGTTTCCCTCGTTTCTCGAATGCAATTTGCTGAATGTATACATGCCCTTCTGTGAGTAGACTTACATACTGTGGATGTGTGTTCAGAAGTCTAGTCCTAGATCCATGTCAATTATGTTGTTAAAACCTTAACATAGGGGACTTTCCAGTGTGGGTTTTCCCGCATGAGGCGGTTACGACAGCCATAAAAGATGACTAAACACCCCAAACAATGCTGGCTGAAGGAAGAGGCTCAGACAAAGCTGAGATGGACGCAGTAAAGCGTCTGTGGATCTTATCTTCCTTGAAACGAAATGTAGAAAAAAAAATAAAGTGACAGATACAAAAAAGGGAAAAGGGGGGCGGGAAGAAAGAAATATAAAAGTTAGCAGAACCCTAACTTAACATGTCTTTGTCAACGATACTTGTGAAGAAAACTCAAAGAGTTTAAACACTTTGGAAACATGTTCGTGCAAGATGGTAGAATGGTCTGAGATATAAAAATATGATGTCAAACAGGCACATTCAGTTGCTAACTTTCGTGACTCAATGATGACACACCAACATCTCCATGGTGACAGACTAATCATTGTTATTATTTTTAGCGTTGTTCCACAAGGAGCATGGAGTCACCACCGTAGCTAGTCCCTTTGCAGAAAACCTGAAAAAAAGTGGTCTGGCAGCGCTGGCACTTTGTTTGAAGTGATTAGGGTGCCAACCCCACACACAACCTCATATTAACCGCCTCTTACAATTGCCGGGGGAAGCAGCAGGTGCTGTTCTTTCTTTGTCATCGGAGACCACCGGAAACTACACAGGGCATAGTGACAGACTGACAGCCTATAAATAGCTTATTCAAACCCGCTCTTTTCTATCAGTGTCAAACATGGTCACTGCCTAAAGCAAAGCAGAGCAATATCATTACATGAACATCACGTCAGAATTATCTACCAGCTCATCTTTTCGACAGCGGAAGATCTGGCCATGTGATGTCGGAATGCTCGAGAAGAAGGTTGATAAATAATGTTGAAAAATCATGATGAAATATTATATCACACTGGTCAAAGCAATACACCATTAACGAGAAGAAAACCGCTCTATCCACCAGCCTGTGCGAATAAAAAAAAAAAGAAGACCGCCTTGTTGTTCTATGAGATTTTTTTATATTCTTTCTGTGCTTTCATCTTTTGTCTTTACATTCTTTGACCAAAAATTAATAATCCATAGGTGACTCAATATTCTTGTGACTGATTAAGCCGTTGGTGAATCAAATATATTCTACTGCCGTCAGTGAATCAAATATATTCTACGTCTGGATAGACATGTTTTTATTGACCGTTTGACAATGATTGTGATTATACATTTTGCGACTAGTTTATTGTTTATGAATTACTCCTCCGTTGGTATTATGTATTCTGTGAACATAATAACTTCTTTTATAGTAAGCGATTTGCCCTATAAGCCTGTTGATCTAACAAAATTTGATATGATTAATGGATTTCAATTTTCATCTTCACATATCCTGGCCAAGCAGAAAAAAAATGTTGCTAAATTTGCCTGGTAAGTTACTATTATTTCACTTATTCACAAAGAAATTAATATGTCGTAGACTGCTGGTATCTGTCTATTTCATCCACAGTCTCTGGGACCATGATGCCACTGTTGATCACGTGTGGAGGAATATAACTGAATGTTATCTTACTCAGAGATGTAACCGTTTTCCTATGAAGCATCATCACTAAATCTCGCCGCCTAGCAAACAGCATTCATATGCTCTTGAAGCGGTGGTTTCTCTAGCTATTTGTTTTACATAATGACGTTGCACAACCTCATGATAGTTGCCTCTTACGACTTGATTAACATATCAGTAGGCATATTCTTTATTCGTTTCCTCAGAGACCACCAAAAACTACACGGAAATTTTGAATTAGTTTGAACCAATTTTCTTTTCAATAAAAAGAACAAATTATGACTTGTCTTCTTGTTGGATGTTTGTTCCCTGGTGAAGACACAGTTGTCATAACATTAGACTGCTTTATAGCTGTGTCACCGTCACACTGTGCTTTACATTTATATGCTGACTTTCTTGATCTTACTCTCGTTGTCGAAGCTGATCAAAGTTATTAATTAGCTTTTCATGCAGCTAAAAGAAGGCAATGGAATTTATTTTTTTATTGCAACAGTATGGACAGTCATAGCACGTAACACATCAAGCGGTGGTTCTTCTCGAACTTAAACTCACGAGCCCGTGTGCTGTTCCGGGTGGTCTCTGAGGAGACAAAGGGTGGGTCTACTGCTCAATCAGTCATGTCGTATAAGGTGACTAATAGGAGAGTGTGTATAGGGCTGGCAACCGCATCATGTAAAACTAATTGTTAAAGAAACACACACTGTAACAGTATGTACCAGCGCTGTGGAGTAGGAGGGAGTCGTGGAGTCGGTCATGTTTTAGTGTAGTCAGAGTCGGCAAAAAGTGTACGAACTCCGACTCCGAGTTTATGCCATATGACTAGTGAAAAAACTCGTCGGAGTCGGTCTTCTAAAAATACAGCAGTCGGAGAATTTGTTTTCCGACTCAACAAACCTAGTTTGTACTTTGGCGTCGACTTTCTTTAGGGGACTATCTGCAGCGATATCTCCATACTCTACAAGGAGCAAAAAAGGAGATGATGATTCAATGCATGACAACAATACGGCCAGTCAGTGAACTCACCATGACAACAATACGACCAGTCAGTGAACTCACCATTTAAAACTGTGACTCGCATGCTGACAATCTGCAGGTTTGATGTCCGACAAATATACACTCCACTGTCTTCTAACTGGGCATCGTTGACTTCCAGGATACTAACTATCGTGCGGGACGTTATGGATACAAACTGCCTGAAATGACATGTGAAATCAGTCAGAAGTGCAAACACAATTGAGACATCAGAGTAACTTACAGTCTCCAGAGCTGCACAAAAAGTTCAAAAGTAATAAAGTCGCTCAAAATAACAGAACCTTTCAAAATCAAGAATAATTTTTTAAAACAATAGGTCAGTAAAGTAGATGCTAATATGTGTTGTTTGTTTTCTCATAGTTTTGACGAAATCAGTTGTGCACTTTTCATAACTGTTGTTCTCTCCGGCAGTATTACTTCATTTCTTCATTTTCTTCACCGATCATCCTATTATTTGGCATATTTTATGCACTTACGTTTTGCTCTGACCACTCCCTAGACTTGTTTACGTTTCGCCAGGTGAATCGTAGTAATACAAGGCTAATTAGACAGGTCGACGGATATTACTTTTATTAATTAAGTCGTCTAGCCACCTTTGATAGAGACGGTCATTATTGACACACAATTGGTCTCGCCCGATCGACTGAAAGAAATTCGTCTGGGAGATGCATGCGCAAACACAGGTGATATATGTAATCGCTTCCGCTGGCCCATCTCTATGTCAATATTGCAGATAACCTGTCAGAGGAAAAAATATGGGCGGAAGGTATTAGTCAGGAAATAAGTTCACCGATGTGTTTGTGAGTTTGTACAAATAGAATCGGAAGTTTTACTGCCATATTTGAAAGAGCTCACGATTTTAAATGTTAAAATTGACATTTTAAAACACGCGGGGATAGTAAGGATTTAACACCGCGACCCACATAGTTCTAAAGAGCTTACCATTGGTTTAATTTGAGAGCCGGAATAGACTTTGGATTTCATTGGCCAGTTGGTCTAAAAGTACAATCTGGGACTTGAACTGAAGAATGGAAATATAATCTAGCGAAATCGGAGACACAAATCAGACTGCATCGCAACGTCAAATTAGCAACTCCCAGGAGCCAGAGAGACATCAAACTACTATTCCAGAAATAATAGTGACAGATCAAAGTATTTGGGCGTCTTTATAACTTAAAAGAGAACCTGCAATTTTAAATACAAAGATTGGAAACAAGGAATCAGATAAATTATCTTGTGACTCTACCTTGAGATAAAAGCGTCATTATCCTTCTGTCTACAATCTTGTGCAAAGGTAGACACCTTTGACGACCCATCTTAGGTATTTTTGAATTTTGGCCACTGGTAGACCACTACTGCAGAGCAAGAGGAGGCAAATCCCGTGACAATAGTGTCTTTCGCATTTGATATATCTTTTGAAATAGACTTACATATGGAATATCCAAAAATAATCGTATGATCCTACTGGTTTTTTTTTTTTTTTGAGGTTAACAAAACTCTGAAAGTGGTCGAAGGAAAACAAAAAGTGTCTTTTTCTCATTTAAGTAATCCGCTTTGAAACGACGTGCTAGTTTGATTTTACTTTGAGATTTGAGGTAAAAGAACGAAGACGACGAAAATTATGACTGTAGATAAATCACAAAGTTAAACAATAAAGGAAACTCAAATACTTATCTCACACTGGAAACACAAAGCTCGTCACACAAAAAATGAAAAAAAAAACGAAAAGGAAGAGAGACAAAACAGTGTGAGAAGGAAGGAGACTGAACATGTGAGAAACAAGAAGACTGAAAGTTATTTAAATCTGCATTCCTGAAATGTTATGTAATAAATCTCTACAACTGAAATGTTATGTAATAAATCTCTACAACTGAAAGCTGAACTTAGGTTGGTGCAAACACCAATCCTCGCTATTTTCCTGCGAGCAGCCAACTTTCTGTTGCTTTCGTGGTTTACATCAATTACAACAAACTTAAACACGACCCCATGCTAATCCCCTATGCCTAAAGATGCACGTAACATTTTTAAATAAAATGTTAACCCTGGGAACTCTGTATCTGACAGTTTACATGGTTAGAAAGTAGATAATTAATGCCGCAATTCTTTAATATACTTGTACAGTTTCAGTAAATCTTGATTCGGGAGTATTTTTGTCTGCTGCCCAATTTTCACTGAAAGAAAACGTACAGCGAGATGTTTCAAAAATGATGAACCAGTGGCTATTACTTTCGGAATCTGTGTAAATTTTAATATGGGCAATCTTCAGACTCGAAAATCTGCTTTTATATTTAATATTGTAGTGAGATGTCTATTAATCAGGTCAGAATGTTGAACATTACTAAAATCCGTAGAAAAAAGAAATATCATTACAGTATGTTTATATACACGTTTTCAGTATTTGTGAAACATTCTCACCAACGAGAAGTTTATGTTGGTATTTTAAGATGTTAAATCTTCTCACTTAATTTAGTACCCCCCATCGGTCATAACTGACTTTGTGAACGCTCCCTTGAGGTGAAGGCCCTCAGCTAATATTTTTTTTAACCTGGTGTTCGTTTTCTTCTGCTTGTTTTGAGAGCTTCTTTTCGCCCAACCTAAGGTGGCGCTGTAGGGAGCATCGCCACTTGGTGCGATCGACAGCTTCATCCTCCCAGGCTGCTGGATTTATGGCCAGTGCCTTCATGTCTCTTTTGCACACATCTTTGAACCTAAACTGCGGTCGCCGGGTGTTCTATTGCCATCTCCCAGTTGTTCGTAGAAACTATCTTGGGGCCATATTCCATGCGGCGGACACGGCCAAGCCAGTGTAATCTACGCTGTCTAATGGGTGTATACATACCTTGAAGGCAAACACAGGACAGCACCTTCACATTTGTCTCTTTGTTTTTCCACGAAATACGTGGATGTGGCGTAGGCACCGAAGATATAGATCCTTCTTTCTTGCTTAGCGTTGGTTGACCATGTCTCGCTGCCATATAGAAGCGTGCACATTCTCACTGATGCCACATTCATTATAATCGAAATTTGACAAATTACGTGTTTCTGAAGACTGTATGTGTAGTGTTACATTTGTGAAACTGTCAAACTGAACGAAACATGTGTGTTTCTATGATATTTCACAAAAGTCGTCGTTTGTAATCGCTTGAAAACTTTCTCTCAGTAATTATCTTTACTATTTGATTTCATTAAATTTTTTTTGGAGGTTGGAGGGGGGGGGGGGGTGGGGGGGGCGGGGGGGGGAGGGGCGACAAAGAGGTGAGGGTACATTAATTTCTGAAGCTACTTTCTTTGTGAAAATAAATTTGTTAATCTTTAGCAAATTTTGAGGTGGGGACACTAATTTGATTGTTTTGGTTACATTATAAGTGAACTGATCAACTTTGTTTAATTATTGAATATATCTAATGACAAATTGGCTAAGAGGTATGGGGGGGGGGGGGGGGGGGAGGGGGGGGGGTTCGGTTCCCAGTAAAATCTACCCACCAGGGGGGGGGGGGGGGGGGGGGGGGGGGGGGGGGGGGGGGGGGGGGGGGGGGGGGGGGGGGGGGGGGGGGGGGGGGGGGGGGGGGGGGGGGGGGGGGGGGGGGGGGGGGGGGGTGGGGGGGGGGGGGGGGGGGGGGGGGGGGGGGGGGGGGGGGGGGGGGGGGATATTTATTGAATGTGATTTCCTGTATATACACATTGTATGCAACAGACGGGTGCACTGTGCTGAGATCCTTCTTGTGTGATCTAGGGAGGAGATCAGAGCATGATGGAGAAGCGCACTTGGCAATGAAAATGGTCCTTAAACCCAAACCAAACCAAACCAAACCAAACCAACTTTCAGGGGGGGGGGGGGTTAGCTTCCCAAGGAGCATAATCCTTCAAAAAACACATACCAAGTCCTAAGTCAACGTGCCATCTAGTTTTGTTTCCTATCCACCCTCCGGCGTAGGTTTTCTCACCTCCTTGTTCCACTGGGCACTTGGTCATCAGTTCCACATTTAATTCTGAATGTGCACTAAACTTTCTGTGCTACCAGAAAAAAAAACATAAATTTGTGAAATAACACATTATATATTCTTAGTCTATATTTAAGAGAGTTAGAGAACTTTCGAAAAAAAGAAAAAAAAATTACAACCGGACCCAAATTTTTTTTGACCCAACGGGGGGGGGGGGGGGGTCTGCTTGGGGACGTGGGGGTGGTGAGGGTACATTAATTTCTGAAGCTACTTTCTTTGTGAAAATAAATTTGTGAAATAATATACATATATAAAAGAGATAGAGCGAAAAAAAGAAAAAAAAATTACAACCGGACCCAAGATCTCTTTTCTGCGTGGACGTATCTGGATCACAATAATTAGCAAATTTTGAGTGGGACACAATCAGAACAAGAAGACAGTGGCATGATTGTTTTGGCTACATTGATCTATATGTTAATGAAACAATTACTGAACTGATCAACTTGTTTAATATATGAAACCTAAGAATATATCTAATGACAACCTTCAGCTGGAATCGGACTGGCTAAGAGGTATGGCGTCCGCTTCTATTTCTAGAGGTACCGGGTTCGGTTCCCAGTACAGGGAACATATATGATGGCAATTTTTTTCAGAACCAGTGGATCTTAATGATGTCATACTCTCCCCTGATTTCATGGGTAGTGAGATCGGATGCCTAGCCTTCTCGGTTAAGGCCGAAAAAATAGGAGGCCCCGTGTACAAGTTGTGCACTTTAAACGTCCCTCGGCAGTTGGGAATCGTAAAGAATAGGCCATACTGCAGCTGCTCTCGCAAAATTTACAAAATTAGGAAAATCTACCCACCACAAAAATATTTATAGAATGTGATTCCTGTATATACACATTGGGATCTTCACCGGTGCTACAGAGTTCGTGCACTGTGCTGAGATCCTTCTTGTGTGATCTAGGGGAGGAGATCAGAGCACTGATGGAGAAGCGCACTTGCGCAATGAAAATGGTCCTTAAACCCAAACCAAACCAAACCAAACCAAACCAACTTTCAGCGTAAATCAAACAATCAATAAATGAATCAACCATAATCCTTTAGCTTCCCAAGGAGCATAATCCTTCAACAAACACATACCAAGTCCTCAAGTCACGTGCCATCTGCTCAAGTATTTTCGATGTCTTCTTCATTTCATTTCTGTCTCCACTTCTCTTCTCTATTTTTTTCTCTTTATTTTTTTGGTCTATATCTGCCTCTCTTACCCTAGGGACTTCAGTACAAGAACCACCTTGTAATGCTCTCAACAGGATTCTTGAGTTTTGTTTCCTATCCACCTCCGGCGTAGGTTTCTCACCTCTTGTTCCACTGGCACTTGTTTGGTTTTTGTCATCAGTTCCACATTGGTCAATGTTGATTAAGCGGCAAAAAAATAAATTTCCTGGAAGTGCATGTGCACTAAAGTTTGTCGTAGAAAAGGACTTTGTTTGACTGTGCTACCAGAACAAAACAATCAATCATAACAACTTAAAGATGTGTATTCATGTTTCTTTTAACACATTGTTTCTGCCCTCTGTCCTGTACTTACTATTCTTAGTCTTCTATCATTTACTAGACACAGTATTAAGGTCTTTGTCTTGTGTAGTCTGACCTATACTGTATAATGGGGGAACAACAGAAGTGATTGCGTCATTAATAGGTCTATGGTAAATTCCAGGTGTTATGTATTGCGGGTCGCACTAATGACCCGTCATCGAAGCATCATTTTTGGTGATGCCTAGATGGCAGGGAGGATAGTGTGATTCGCTTGCATAGCTAGGCGGGATTGTCGCACGGAAGGTCCTGGGTTCGGGTCCTGGGTAAGCCACTCACGTCTGTTGTTTTTCTGTTGTCTAGTGTTCTACTTCTTTATTTCTTACGAGTGCCTGAAAACATACCTTTATGTTTGTCTAATATTTATTTAGCGTTTATGATAACGTTTTAAAGACATTCCTAGGTAAACAAACTCTGATATTAAATGCGACAACGGTTGGGATTATGCAGGCAATAACTCAAACCTCACAGTCTTTTATATTTGAACATGTGCCCTAATATAACCAACGGACCCTGTGTCTAGGTTGAACGGTGCGTGCCTAACTAGAACGAAACAAAATGTTATTACAAATAAATAAAAATACATTCTCGAAGATGTCAAATTTGGACGAATTAACTGCATAAAATTCGGCAGATATGCTAGTCGAATTTCTACTGTTTTATTATACAATTCAGATGCTTTATGAAAAAAGTAAATATTCTATTTTAAATTGCGATATTTTCAAGCTTATTATTATTACGAAGTCTAATAATAAACAAACGATGTAATCGTTTCACTCGTCGTAGCCAATGGAAAGTCATCTAGGACGTCTGCACCTAATGAGTTCTTCGACAAACAAATGATAAGCAGGCTATGCCAATGACAATGAAATCTAAAAACACGGAACCTTAAATCCGAACGATAATATAGCACGTATTATTATACTTAATGTCAATTTCGACTTCGATGTAAGGAAAAGTTATCGAAGATTTTATATTATTGCCAAGGTGGCCTTAGCGCGAATCACGAAATTACGTACCCGAAATAATGTAACACTTGTACCGAGAAACGTTGAATAAAAAGATTATTTTACATTTTACCATGGTAATGCCACACAAACGTTATTTGGGAGCATATGACATAGAAATATTACGCAGAGTTGCTAACTCGCACAAGAAATGTGAACATTACATTGTTGTCTGTAAATGCCTCTCGCACATATTTGCTGTGTGGGAAAAAAAAATAATCGACGGCTCTTTCAAAAATTTCTTCCAGTATTAAGGTTCACAAAAGTTGGCTAGTTGTCCACCCTTGTGCTATATCTTTAAGGACTAAAATATACAGGCATCAGTTTTTCCCCCAAAAAATAAGCAAGTCTATTTACAGTTTATGTAAATTAATGAACTTCCTAAATATATATCGTTCTTAACAAAACTGAATGGGATTTCCAATGATTAAAACATGTTATTTAGAAAGAAATTAACAAAACTGACTAACTCTAGACACAGTCAAATATTAAGTCCGGGTTGGGAGCTTTCTCCCCGATTTAAATACCTTATAGAAACTTTGTTGTTATCCCTCATGGTCAACTTGTTGCCATTTAAGAACCAGTCGAGGTGATCGGGTGGATGCTCCAGCCCAGTGGCGTTGCAGATTAAGTGAATCTGATCATCTTTTTCCACGAAAGATGTACCGGCAATTTTGATATCTGAAGGGGAAAAAACAGACAACCATAAAGTTAACAAGATTTAATTGTGATGTTGTGTAATAGGGAGTTTGTGTGTCAGAAATCTGGTTTCAAAAATTTGCATAAGGAAAACTAACGGACGATAAATTTAAATCAAAGGGAAAAATCTATTGACTTATAAAATGGTAAGCAAAGGACGACAATCCAAAATAGACATTAACAGTAGTGTTTTACACCCCTTGAAAAAAAGTCGTGTTTTTAATTGGGAATTTCTGTGTTGGCTAGCTGAGCGAAGTTAAGCCTGCACGGGATATTTATATTTCGAGTAAACTGATTTGTTCTAGAATGTTCGGGAGATAGTTATCGTTGGAAATCGTTTTACAAAATATAGGCAGTCAGATCTGAAACGCGATTAGCGTTAGGAAGCTTATGTTAAAAGTAAAAGTGACAAGCGCAAATGAGGGTTATCATCGGACAATAAGCCAAAGGTCCTTTGGTTGATTTCTGTGGTCACAGAAAAATGAACTATTGTCTAGACACTCATTCGCTTTGTACGTCACAATTACGAGATACATGATAGTTTGTCATTCAGTTCTGTGGACAAGATTGACAAGGTTGCCAGTACGAGAGAAAGAGTGTTTATTTTCTAGTCAACCAGGTTCGTTAAGTCTCGCCAAAATATGATAAACTGTTTAGTAAATGAGAAGAACAATAGACAGTAGCTAGCCATGAGAAGGGAAATTAATAGACCTTGGTAGAAATAGTCATCCCTGGCGGTAGGCCAGTCCTTCTAAGAGATACACCAAATAACGCTCACTAAGACCCGACAAGTCAGAAGATAGAAGATCAGCAGAGATAAATTAGAACAACAAATGGAACAGCGAGTACCTGAGATAAACGCTATGACAAGGAATTATTGACAACAGTGGTTCTCAAGCCAGAACCATCATAGCTACTAGAGACAGTATTAAATACAGAAGCAATGACAGTGAACAGAGAATATATATATATATATATATATATATATATATATATATATATATATATATATATATATATATATATATATATATATATATATATATATATCGGGAGAGTAAGAATGACATTTAATATTGCCTTTGGAAGCTTTTGCTGTATAAAGTTTACCAGCCTCAGGAGGAAGGTTGGGCACATCATTATTTCAACACCTGATCTTCGTGTAAATAAACTTCACATTTAACGTTCCCTGCTGTCAGAGTGAAGTATGTTTACCAAGGTATTGAATCATCAATCAACTGTCAGTATGTACTGTGGTAATCATCTGTTGTGAACTGTTGTCGTAACACCATCAATAAATAACCTGCCTACTGTTTAGGGTAGTGATACGAACCCTCTTTACAATCATAACTATCATCATCATCAGCGTATATGCCAAAGGCCACAGTTGGATATGCACAGGAAATCCTTTAGGGGTGGTTTAAACAAAATGTAAGGAAAGGCTGTGGACCAATGGACAAATGCACTATAAGTGGAAAAGAAACATCGAAAAATAGACACACAATAAGTCGCAAAACATACCAACAGTTGGTGGAGGAACATTGCGTCCAACCTTCAAGATTGATGGAATTTGAGAACATCTGATCTGAGACTATTTGCCGGAGGGTTAGTGAGCTTACCTCGGGTAAATCTTATACTGTTTTACGTGACTGTCACATAATGGATTGGGGCGACCCCTTCTTCTTCCTAATCTCTGTTTCACTACGGCAGTAATCGGTACATTTGGGGTACGGATTTTATTGCGTGCTTTCAATTGTCGCACTTTCTTTCTCTGCTAAGTAGCAGATATTTTATATATAAATTTTTTCGCTACTTTCAGTAAATTGTGTCTTGACTGTTTATTTGACACTTCTGGTGGATGATAATACAAAACATTTGCAGGAGTGGCTGAGAGAACATTATCGACAGCCAAGTTGGTTAATCGCAGGCTCGGCCGATATCAGTACACAGATTAACACGTACATCACACAGCGCAATCTGCTTAATCGCTGATAAGGCACGGGTGCGTCTCCGCCAAAGTTGTAAAGAGACGGATTTTGTGTGCGCTAAAGCAACAGATAAGACATTACTTTAGCGAAAGTAATAATTTGTTACATCTGACACACGTTGGCGAATGAGGTTAACGACGTATTCGTGAATCGGATGTTTACAGCCCATTTTCAGAAAAGTAATGTTTGAAATTTTGCAGTAGATGAGTCATACCAAATTTTCAAATCAGATTGGCTGATCAACTGAGCTTCATAATAACAAATGCGTGGGAAGGCAGTGAACATAACCTGACGCTTCAGTCAGTCAAAACTACTGTAAAGATTGCTTGCCAAGATACCAGACTTTGCCAGAGTGAAGCCTAGAATTCAGAATTCTATTTTATCAGACCGTATACCTTTTATTTGAGTATTTATCAGGACTTCCAAAACAGCCCAGGAAATCTCTATCATTTTAATAGGGAAAGCCGCTGTCTGAGGAAACTGAAGGAAACACACAAAGTCAGAGAGGGAACGTATTAAATTAAGGACACCCCAGACGCGTGTAAGAGGCCGACTTAAGTCTCTTTTATTCATCTGAGCAAAAAGTCTGTGAGCCAGGATTGGCATAAGTTGTGATTTTACATTTTATATTACTAACATGTGAACTAACATATACACATATATATTATCATGTGAATTTTAATGTGTGAAAAGTGCTAGGAATGTCCCAGTCATTTGAGGCTGGCAACCTCAGCGTATAGAATGATGATTTCATGAACCACCACTGCCAAGGGCTGGTGATTGCTTTATTGGTAGTTTCGTAAAGAGAACTAAAAGCATAAAGTAGTCCCAGGTTCCATATGGAGCAGGGAGGACACAATGAAAGAAATGATGTACATTCTAAGTATAATACTTACAGTTTCAAAGCTTTCCAATCAGTGTAAATGTAAACGAAAAAACGTATTCACGTTAAAATTAATGGAAGTTTCAAACTTTTTAATCAGTGTAAATATAAATGAAATATATTTAATTTTTATTGTGAACACTTTTCAAACAGTGGAGCTGTAAATGTAAAACATATATTATATCTGCACGTTTAGCCTTGTCATTTAAATGTATAAATAACTATAAAGCTTTTCAATTTAAATGTAAAGAAAGTTTTATCTCGAGAATATTCAGTTTAATTCTTATCGAGGGTAAATTCTGAGGTAAATGGGATGGTAGAATAGAAGAGGGGGGCATATAACTATGTGTCGGAAAACGCCATACTCAGGAAAGCGTTTCGTCTCTATTCTATTACCAGAGTTATTGGTGGTACCAGCAGAAAGTACTATCTCTGGAACAAGAAGGGAACAGTGGCCTAAGCTTTAAGACGAGGGACCATCTTTGTAGACTCTCCCTGACATTTCTGTGAAACGAGCTACACCCGACAACCTTGACCAGCGACGAGAGTAAGCAGTGTAAAAAGAACCAACCCATCAGAAGAAGCAGAATCGTCATTGGCAGCTAAGTTCAATATATGCTGCCACTTGAACTTCTTGGAAAAAAAAACAGTTACCTCCTATCACGACCGTGATGATAACTTTTTCTTGATCAATAACTATTCAAATTATTTTCAAACTGTTAAAACTTAAGTGATTATTACATTTTTTTTATATGTAAATTTACAAATTTAACTTCGATTCAATCTTTTTTTTTTTTTTTTTTTTTTTTCGTACGCCCGCTAATACTCGAGGCGAAATCTCAGGTTATTATTAATGTCTAACCTGACATTGATTTTACGTGAGTATCCCTTTTTTCTTGTACAGAGACAGGTGTCCCTCGCCATTCAGGCAGATACTCGCCGATTTCGGAGGTACCCATTAGAGCTGGGTCGGCTCAGGAGCCGCCAGTCCCTGGTCAACGACACTCCTTCAAATGTCCTCGCCAGGTCTCGAGTTAATCCAGTCCAAATCCCGGTCGACGAAAAATCCTCAAATGCCGTCGCCCGGGTTTGATCCTGGATCACTCGGTCGCCAGAGCGGTGTGGTAACCACTACGCTAGCGTGGCTCCCAAATCATTTTAAAGTTACTGCATGTTTGTCTCAGACAATTTACTACACACACTCTAAACTGAGCCATACCAGAATAATAAGAATTCCCCTGAGTTAATCAGAGGTGGGGGCTTAAACGAGCTGACATAAACCAATGCTTAATCCTTCACAAAAGTTGTCTGCAGGTTCTAGAATTAACATGCTCAGCCAAACGCAGCATTGTTTTCGCTTATCTGAATATCTTGTGAAAAACCCATTGTGGTAGAAGCGTCATTAACCTTCTATCTACATATCTACATCTATCGACATAACCTTCTATCTGTTGAGGCTGAGGGGACAGTCGAGAAGAAGGGCACTGAAGAGGCTTAGTGAAACTGCGGAAAAGGCATCATGCTGGCTGTGGAACAACCGCAATGGGCTATGGAACTAGGGACAGTAAACTCTATCCCCACCTGCGTTACAGGAAACATCTGGAAAGTGGAAAATTTTTCTTTGTCCGCAATACATTGAGTTTTTCGTTGTATTGGTAAAAGGACAGTGGCTTACAGGCAACACGCGGTGTATATTATATGAGGTGTCGGGCGCACGTAGATTTCCGTTGCTAGCGCGCAGTGGCTTCAAGCCTCGTTGACTTTGCGCAGGTGGGTCAGTGTCTGTCCATAATCGTGGGGTGATGTGGAACGACCGCAATAATTTGTTTTCAACATAAGGGTTACTTTCACAATTGCCTCCGGCTGGCTGAATTGTGGATTTTAAAGCTGCAACCAAGGTGAAGTGGGTTCATTTTCTACATAAGACAACAGGAGGGGGAGACACTTAGTAGTCATGACCCAGGTGGGCCCGCTCCCCTTAGAGTGTAAAGGAGATTAAAGGACCGAAACACTTGATCGACGGGGGAACTTCTTCTGATGATCAGATTGCCTCCTGTTGTATCGCTCTGTAAAGAGTTTCCTATCATCATACATATCTACCAAGAAAAATCTTGTGCGAAGGTAGACACCTTTGAAGTCCATATTAGATACTCTTGAGTTTTGGCCACTGTTGGACCACTACTACAAAGCAGAGGAGGCATTACCGTTACAGTGACATATTTTTCATCAGTGAAACTGTCTTAATAACTAGTATATCTATTTATTCACTCTTTTCTATTAGCATTTTGTATTTATCTTCACATATTTTAATAAAGTAATATTTATTATTTTCTTGAATTTAGTTACTTTATTATTCATATTTATAGTTCATTGTATTTATAACTTGTCATTGTTGCATATCCTTGCGACCAGATTACTGACACTCAACCACACTATGCACAACAGAAGCCCTCACTACAATAGATAACACTGGTATACACACATTTTGGTGCCTTAAATTTTATAGCTGTTCTTGGGTAATTTTGGGTTGCTGATTCCAAAAATGTAATCAGATTTTTTCTATCAGCTCTAGCTTTTGAGATAACTAAGAATGACCATATTAGTAGGGCAATTGTTGTGTACAATCCTAGAGTTAGGTGCTATCAGTGGCATTTTGACTTTAGTCTGCATTCATATTATATGTAATTACTGTGCATATATTACCAAAAATGTAATAAAACTTTATCACTAGCACTTGTTTAGTCAACACGCAAAAAGGATCTTTTCGAGGACTTCCTTGAATGTGATATGCCCGGACAGTCACGCTTAAGGGTCAAACAGTAATCTGCCATCATGTGGGCATCCCAAAGTCCCTGGTATCTCTCTTCCATTGTTTTTATATCTTGGTGAAATCTTTCACCTTGCTCCTCACTAAAGTCGCCAAGATTCTCCGGAAATAAATGTAAATGGTTATGGAGGTAGTGCAATTTTATGCTCATGTTGCATCCAAGTTCACAAAAACTCGACAGCATGTTTCCAACTAATTCAGAATAATTGTCTGCTTTAAAGTTACCCAGAAAGTTTTGCACAACTAAAAAAAATGATGACCAGGCTGTGGACTGTTTTGTTCATGGAATCAATAAAATTTGGATCGTTTATTAACTTTCTAATTTGAGGTCCATCAAAAATTCCAGCTTTAAGTTTGTCTATGCTCAATTCTGGAAACTTTCTGCATAAGTAATTAAAACAGGTACCATCTTTGTTCAGTGCTTTAACAAATTGCTTCATCAAGCCAAGCTTTATTTGTAATGGTGGCAGTAGAACTCTTTTTCGATCAATGAGAGGCTTATTGACAATATTTTTTTCTCCAACTTTAAATTCATCCCTCAACGGCCACTGTTTCTTTGTCGAGTGCAAATCTTTTGCCCTGCTATCCCACAAACATATAAAGCATGGATATTTGGTGAATCCCATTTGCTGGCCAAGCAAGAAGTTCATCATTTTAAGATCTACACAAACCATCCAGTTATGTTCTAAATACTTCAATTTGTCCAGAACTGTGCTTATTGTAGCATACTCCTCCTTCATTGTAGTAGAATGAGCAATTGGAATTGAGCCATATTTGTTACCATTGTGTAAGAGAACACCCTTCAAACTTCTTTTAGAGCTGTCAATGAAAAGTCGCCACTCATCTGGTGTATAACTTACACCCATTTTGTTACCAAGACCTCCTACATTAGTACAAAACACAAGGTTGTTTTCTTTACAAAAGAATGGAATAAAACTTTGCTCTCTGCTGCGATAAAATGTAACCTTTGTTTCAGCAGTCAGTAATTTTTTTTCTTTCAATCTTGAAGCCAAAAGTTCTGAAGATTCCTTGGAGAGATATAGATCTCGGATTAGATCATTTAGTTCAAGCTGGTCGAAGCGTTGAGCATCTGAAAAATCATCTTCGAAATCACTATCACTGTCACTTGTCGTTCCACATGCCACTGCTGTCTCATCTTCTAGCAGGGAATCCGAAATCTGACTGAAAGTTGGAATTGGTATGTCATCTCCGTGTGAAATAGGTCGCCTAGCAGAATTGTCACAGAGAGTTTATTGATCATAAATTGCCTATATCCTCTTCTTTTTCTTTCACCCGTGTCCTCTATTTTATTATCACTCTTTACCTTTTTCCTGTATTTTTCACATCCATTCGTTTGCGAAAAATATTTTCTTCCCCATTCTCAACTTTACCGTTTTCTTTCTCATACTGGTAAAATTTATGACATAACGTATCAGAGAGAGAGAGAGAGAGAGAGAGAGAGAGAGAGAGCGTTAAAATGCATTCTATTGCATTAGGTGTCAGTGGATGAAACTGTGAATATATTCGTCTGGCCAGACATAGGAGCAGACATATGTCTACAGCATTCCCTGCACCAGACGAAATACACTGTGAATATTCGCTTTCGCCAGACCTATAAGCGACAAAGTTGTCTGCATTTTCACGTGCCACAACGAGTTGCATCGGCTGAGCGCTTAGGTGAGGCGCGATAGCCGACATCTCCTCGGCGCTGTTTGAGGCATTTGACTGGAAATCACAGCTGACAAGGCACTCACTGTTGGCCTGGTCAGCGTGAGGTGTGAAAACGCACGAGTGTCAGTTCATGGTAGTCTTCTAGTTGATGTAAGGTGTTTTAGACGGAAAGGGGAGATTATTTCGTTTGGCGAAATAAAGTGGGACCCTTTGTCTGGTAATAGATATAACCAGAATGTTAAACTTTATTTTCATTCAGTCCTCAAAATTCGCAGTAGACAGGTTGTTCGTGAATAGAATAAGCTGTATAGCGAATCCCTAGTTTATTCGGAAATGTACCGAACTCTAGACTTCAAATAAATATATCAGCGTATAATTCTAAAGTGTGCGATTACCTGTAGTTCTGTGTGTTGAGGTATATATTATAATAATTATCTAATATTTTGTGAAGTGTTTAAAGTGATAATCGCTTATTTCATATTTCACTAGTTAGATTTGGTGCAGAGTGCTTAATTATATAGTCTGAATTATTTTCTAGTGACGTGTTTCAGTGGAAAGCAGAATAAATTATAATTTCTAGCTTAAACAACAATGTAGCTATAATGAATTTAATTTAACTGCTAAATAATCAGACGGGAACAATTTTTCTAAACTAACTTATAAATGCTAGATGCCTCATGAGTGTTGACGGAATACGTATATATTCCTAATTCATGAGGATTAATGATTTTTAAATATATAACTTATTGCACGGGAAGTTTTAAATGATAAGTCAAGCTGTACGCTTGCATTTTAAAAAACGTAAGTTATATTGAGTACATAATATGTAACATATTTCATATGTGTTTTTTCTTTATTCAGTGAATACTGGGGTAACCCAAACTTTGCCGGCGTTTTGTACAGAGACATAAATAATAAATGCTTATACTGGGCCTTTGAGCCAGTGCATATTTCTACACTAACTCTAATGTACATGCTGCCTTGTGGCGAGAAAAATTACAGAAGTCTAAAACATTAACTTTCCGACATTGTTGACAAGTGTGTGGTGAACCAAAATTTTTTGTTGAGAGAAGTTGTCCACCGGTCATCTTCCTAATTAAGGGAAACCTCGTGTTCTGACATGGTGTGCTCGTTTAAGCCTAATCCTTACCTCGTGAGTCAAGTGACACTAACATTAGTCTGAAAATAACTATCGCATGAAGCAGACGCTCCCCGGATCCATTTTGATGAAACCAACAAACAAATCTGCAGAGCTGGGATCCGCTTCATTTAACGACAGTAACAGATAAAAAGTGTGTGAGTGTCCCAAAGTTTGCGCCAGACGGCGAACCACAGCACGATTGTAAGTATATCAGGGCCCTGATGAAAGAACCGAGTGAAAGTAGACTGAAGGATGTTCTTTGTTTGAGTCACCCACGTTGTAACTTTCTTTATGCAAGTTATTGCTAACAATATTTTCCCTTAGAATAAAGCAGAGTATCAAGTCTGTCCATACCTTAAAAGGGGGAAACCATAGACTCAATCATATGTATCTGTAACTTTTTGGGGTTATCACTTTCTTCTAACGGGACGGTGAGCTATATATCCAGGGGAAGGATCCTACCAACAGTTCTATCATTTATTGTAGCATTCCTTGATTTTTATGACTATGTGTACATGCTTTTGATGTATTTTATATGTTGTGATGTAAGTTTACTATGATAATTAAACTATACCTACATTTATTTCAGTGTGGTGGTCAGTTCGTTCCCATAATATCTATATAATCATTGTTATAGTTGTTCCCACGTCTGTGTGTCTAATTGTCGTCACTTGTATGTGCGGGCACGTGAGTGGATAGATATATATTAATATACCTATTTTTTGTAGACTGTCTGACTCCTTTGGATCTGTTGTAGAAGATAGGCGGAAAGAGAGAGAGATTCTCGATTTCCGGGACAGCCTCTATAAATTTCTACCATCTCACTCGTGGAACTCTATTTCTATTATCACATCTCACTGTAGCTATCACTCATTCTAACCTATTCAGATGGGACCAACCCAAGTCTTAATTTCCCTATCAAAAATCTACGACAAGAATCTAAATCTGGATATTTCCACTTTTTGTGATTTTTTCCATTAATTCCCTTAATATTCACAACACAGAAATAACAGTCATCATAGTGGTTCTTGGGCTCTCTCCAAACCATTGGAATTCCAAATTTTAAACAATTTCTTTTCCCACAAGTCCACTGTCGCAGGTGTTCAACACATGTTTTGCAAACAATATGAGGAGCCCAAGACTTGTCCTGGTCACCTAGTTTTACTTTGAAGTAAGTAAAGTATGCCTTTTTCACAAAACGGGCCCGTTTTTTTGGGGTCACCCTGTATTAATGAAATACAAAAATGTCTGTATCTCAAAAACTAGAGCTGCTACAGACAAGTAAATGTGATATTTGGATTGAGCAGGCCTCATTTATGTACAATCAAAAGTAAAATGTTTGGCACCAAAAAAATTTTGTGTGTGTGTAGGGCTGTGTAATTATATTAACCAGACAACAGGCACATACTTTCAAACACATTAGTCCAGTGATGTCAACAAATGCTAGTCAGACTGACAACACTTTGGGATAGACTTTTCAGACAGTCAAAAAAAAAAAATATTGTTACCAGCCTAAAGGTGTGAAAAAGGGATAAATCAGTTTTTTAATAGCATTCGTTGGCAAAGAAAAGAGTGCTTGAATACTGTAGAATGATGGAAGTAGTAGGACAAGATCGCTGATGTGGAACTGATGACAAGAACCAGACAAGTGGCAGTGGAACAAGAGGGGAGAAGAAGACACTGGAGATGGATAAGACACACGTTGAGGAAGCCTGTTGATAGCATTACTAGGGAGTTCTCGTTCTGGAAACCCCAGGGTAGGAGGTAGAAAATACCAAAGAACACATGGAGAACACATGGAGAACACATAGAGAACACACGGAGAACACATGGAGAAGAGAACTTCAGACAGACGTGAAGGAGATGGAGAAGACATGTAAAGACTTTCAGGTGATGGCGCGGTACATGAAGACTTGACATACGTTTGTTGAAGGCCTTTGCACCTTGCTGAAGGGCGATGATGATGATGATTATTGGCCCAAGATATAATTTTTTTTAACGTTATACAAGAGCAGAAGGAACGATTAGTCATAATGATACGTATCAAAGAGTTCCACCGGATGACATGGGCTCAGCTCAAACTGCTTGGTTCTGAATATTATGCAGAAATTCAAGACGCTTATCATTTGCTTGAGTAAGGTAACACTACACGCCTACAACAGTAACTGATCTGGTTTCAGAGCAAGGAGAAGACACAGTCGCAGATGAATAGGCAACATCACAGAAATACTACAACAACACGGGCTCACATCAGCTAATGCGACACACTTTGATCAAGAAAGCAAGCTTCAGCGCCCCACTACGCTTTACAGTGAGTTGACCGAGAAAGTAAAAGTAAGGTAAAAGTAATCCCGCAGCAGATACTACCGTAGAGTGAAGTGTTAGAGTAGATAAATAAACATTTAATAACACACTAACGAGATAAATTACATGTATGAAGATATGTTGATAAGTTTAGCGGAAGAAACATTTGAAAATCAATCTCAACGGAAAACACAACAGGCAAACGTTACTCTGCTAAATTCATACAGTTCATTATTTCCCTTAGATTATTGTAATATGTGCCTGGTGTAGTTCAGTGGAAAGAAATAATAGATCCACTGCTCTCTCATGCAATTTGTAAGAGCCGACTAATATTAGGTTGTGCATAGGCTGCCAACTTCATTATGCACAATACATTGCTGCAGAAACAATCACCTTTAGACCACATGAAATATTTTCTTGCAAGCTTCCAAAACGATGACTAGCTCAAGTGGTGGCTCCTTGCTACACACGGAGGACAAAAATGATGATGATTGTTGTAGCGGGAGGTTAATTAGAGTTAGATATCTATATAGGAAAGAGCATATACATATATATAAAAGTATTCACACAATTACTATTATTGTCTGTTTAGAATTCAAGATCTTGAATATTAAAGTTACTGCAATCTGCAATCACTGTTTTTAGTCTCTTGACTTTCCAATTAATTGTCATCAGTTGACTGAACTATGGATTTTCACTATTAGCTGTTTTATATATATATTGTGGTGGTCAGTGTCCTAAGTGACACTTATCTGACTCTTGATCCTGCTGACACGGACTGTCCGTTGCATATATCAGTATCGGTAGACCCAGCACTAGGGATGCCGAAGACCAGTTGAAGTTCACTCTTTGGGGTCCTGCACGTTTGTGGGATTGCCTCTGATGAACAACACAGGTTTCTGATACTGGACAGTCTGGTTTGAGTTATTTCATGGAACCTGAAACATCATAACAGCCTTGGCTAGTATCTGGCTAGACTTGTAGCTGACTAGCACAGATGTCAGACCAGTCAGTCATCAGATGTCACCGTTATACAATCATAGTAAGTAAGGACATCATTTCAGTGATATAGCATTAATATTTACATTTCAATTAAGTGTAACTGACTAGCACATAAGTCAGACTAGTCAGTCATCAGGTGTCAAAGTTATACAGTCATAGCAAGTAACATCATTTCAATGATCCAGAATTAATATTAACATTATCAGTAATAAACATCATCTGGTTGATTCTGCTCCTATACATCCTTTCATATTCTATAACTTGATCTTCCCAAATCACATCAGGTACAAATTCAAATACTAATGCCATTCTTAGCATCTACACAAAATTAATACACAAATAGATAAAGTGAGTGCCCGACTGACGAAACGATAGTGTTGCTTTCTTCAGTAGCACTATTACATAATTATTGAATTGAAACTGGCTGTGGAACACTACATTTTACCAGCTGTAAATGGGCACTCAGTTGTGCGCTCGAACTAGGGAAGGAAAAGGCAGCGAGGAAGGGGACTAGTCACCTTAACCTCGTAAACGCGGTATACCATTCATTTCCCTATGGAAATCTCTGGTCAGGGGACTGCCTTTATCTTCGTAAACGATAAAGCATTTAATATCGACGAGATACAGCATTTAATATAATAAATATTTTCTATTTGGCTGTGGGACTAGTTTGAATACCTTTTAGTACAAACAACAATCATCCATAAAGCACATGTTTAAATCATATTCAAAATAACAATACATTATATCAATGAATATTATACAGGCATATTTTGTGAACTCTACATATGAACCTGAAATAAAAGAAAAATTATTATACACGGTAGTTATTCTAATTTCGCTTACCCTCAGACTCCAGATACTGACTGAAACTTATGGCGATTCGCTCACACTTCAGATAGAGGTAGCGTAGTGGCGATTATCTGCCGTCCGTCCGTCTGTCTCAAACCTCTTTCGATGTGTGTCTCTCCAGTTTTACCGATACGCTTATATACGCATAGCGCGAGCGTATCGGAGGGTACTGACGTCACAGCTTAGAACTAGGCCTGAAAAATCTTTCCCGAACAGCGATTTCAGCCGATCTGTGCGTCGACTGAAATTTTGCCTTTCTCATTCTCGGCATATATAATATCCATATTGTTCCATCTTATCTTGTTTTATACAGTTGATAAATCTCTACCCTCCTATCCATGTAATTTCCCAAACTGTTATTTGTTGATTTTAGTATTTAGTACAGAAGTGGGTTTACTAGTGTTTCAGCGTAACTGTGGGCAGCCGTAATACGCATATATCTCCGTAAATGATAATTTCCTACCGTTTCTTCTATTATGCAGTTATACATAATCCTTTCCTGGACCACAATGTGAAATCCTTTTCATAATGATTCCCTTCTGCTTTTATATATCCTTGGCGAGTTCCTCTGTCTGATACACATTTCGCTGATATGCCGCCATTTTGAAAGCGGTCAATCGATCGTTGACGGGTTTATAAATCTACATGAACACGTTTGCAATGACTTGAAACCAATTTTGCGACAATTGTAATTTATGCAACATTTCCTTTAGATTATTGTAATTTATGCAACATTTCCCTTAGACTATTGTAATTTATGCAACATTTCCCTTAGACTATTGTAATTTATGCAACATTTCCCTTAGACTGTTGTAATTTATGCAACATTTCCCTTAGACTATTGTAATTTATGCAACATTTCCCTTAGACTATTGTAATTTATGCAACATTTCCTTTAGATTATTGTAATTTATGCAACATTTCCCTTAGACTATTGTAATTTATGCAACATTTACTTTAGATTATTGTAATTTATGCAACATTTCCCTTATGCAACATTTTCCTTAGACTATTGTAATTTATGCAACATTTTCCTTAGACTATTGTAATTTATGCAACATTTCCCTTAGACTATTGTAATTTATGCAACATTTCCCTTAGACTATTGTAATTTATGCAACATTTCCCTTAGACTATTGTAATTTATGCAACATTTCCCTTAGACTATTGTAATTTTGCAACATTTCCTTTAGACTATTGTAGTTTATGCAACATTTCCTTTAGATTATTGTAATTTATGCAACATTTCCCTTAGACTATTGTAATTTATGCAACATTTCCCTTAGACTATTGTAATTTATGCAACATTTACTTTAGATTATTGTAATTTATGCAACATTTCCCTTAGACTATTGTAATTTATGCAACATTTCCCTTAGACTATTGTAATTTATGCAACATTTCCCTTAGACTATTGTAATTTATGCAACATTTCCCTTAGACTATTGTAATTTATGCAACATTTACTTTAGATTATTGTAATTTATGCAACATTTCCCTTAGACTATTGTAATTTATGCAACATTTCCCTTACACTATTGTAATTTATGCAACTTTTCCCATAGACCATTGTAAATTATGCAACATTTCTCGTAGACCATTGTAATTTATACTTCATTTCCATTGTAATGTATGCAACATTTCCATTGTAATTTATGAAACTTTTCCATTGTAATTTATGTAAAATTTCCCTTAGACTATTGTAATTTATGCAAAAATATTTTAGACCTGTCTTTATGCAACATTTCCCGTAGATCATTGTAATTTATGCAACATTCCCCGTAGACCATTGCATTATGTTAAACATTTCCCGTAGACCATTGTAATTTATGCAACATTTACCTTAGACTATTGTAATTTATGCAACATTTTACTGAGACCATTAAAGTTTATGCAACATTTCTCCTAGAGCACTGCAAATTATGCAACATTTCCCTTAGACCATTTTAGAGTATACAACCTTCCGCTTAGACCGTTGTAAAGTATACAACTTTTCCCTTCGACAATTGTCAAGTATACAACCTTTCTCTTAGACCAGGGGTCGGCAAACTACGGCACGCGTGCCAAGCGTGGCACGTGGAACGATTTTCAATGGCACGCTGAGTGAATTAAAATACTGTACAGTATATAATCTCATTTTAAAAAAATTGAATTTTTAATTAAATAGAAGCATATAATTCTTTTAAAGCTATACCTGTTTTTACAACCCTTCAAAACGAAAGTATTTAGACATTGGAGGTAAGAATGTGCGATCTGATGCAAACTAAAGGCCTGATCATACTATACTGCACGTAAGTCTTCGTTTTTATGGACCGTTTCCGAGAACAAACTTTCTTCAACGAATTTCAAGGAGAGTGGTTATACTTTGCGGCGCCCGCTAGTCTGGCGTCCACCTGCTACCGTAGTTTGCAGGATGAGATTCTTGAAAAGAATGCCAAGCGAATTTTGACGGGCAAGCGGAGACGTAATATCATAATTACGCAATAGTGTCTGGCTAGCGCCTGGACGAGCGTATTTATTTCGTTTTCGCTAGCAGTTTTTGACTCCCAGTGTGAGTTTGGAGCAACAATGACTGTTCTCGACGAAGTTATATTTCCGTCCTATCCTTCCCTCTCTCCCGACCACCACCACCTCTACAGTTTTCTCGGCTGTTGCATACTCATGCCCGTACAGTCCGTTGACCGCAGCACAAAAGTTGGTGTTGTTATTAAGTAATACGGTGTCGTTAAAATGACTCAAAAAAGACAAAAACTTGATATACGCTCGTTTCAAGACTTTTGGACAAACGAATATGGATTCATACAACAAAAAGATCGTGCTGTTTGTGCTTTATGTTATGAAAGTGTCGTGTGCCGTACGTCAAGTGTACAAAGACACTATCAAACCAAACATCAGTCCATGTTTAAAAATTGTGAGAAAAGTGAAGCCATAAAAATGGCTGTTTCTGGCTACAAAAAACAAAGTAGTATTTTTAGTCAAGTAATTGGAACCAAAAATAAAGCTACCGAATGTAGTTACAAAATTGCACAGTGTGTGGTTTCGAAGGGCAATCCGTTCACAGATGGAGAATACATCAAGGAAACTTTTTTGAGCAGTGCTGAAATTTTGTTTAGTGATTTACCAAATAAAGAAACAATACTGTCTCGGATTCGAGAAATACCGGCTTCTGCGAGATCAATCGAGAGGCGCATAACTGATATGGCTGAAAATGTAACGGTAAAACAAACAACCGGGTTACAACAAGCTGTTGTATTTAGTGTCGCTCTTGACGAAAGTGTCGATGTGAATGACGTGGAGCGCCTAGCTATAGTTGCGCGATATTGTGACAACGACCGTATTTATGAAGAACTGTGCTGCTTGATAACTTCTGATGGTACAGCCAAGGGAGAGGACATTATAACTGCATTTGTAAGCTATTTCGAAAATCAGAACATTAACATGAATAAAATATTCTGTGTTACTACTGATGCCGCCCCTGCATTTGTCGGAAAGAACAAAGGATTTGTTAAACTTCTTGAGGATCGTATTGGACGTCAAGTATTGAGCTTCCATTGCATTATACACCAGGAGAGTTTGTGTGCGAAGATTTCGTCACTATCCTTGAACTCTGCAATGGAAACTGTTGTCAAGATAATTAACTTCATAGTTTCTCGCTCTTCATTGACCCACAGGCAATTCGAGTCTCTTCTACAAGAAATGGAAGCGCATATGCGGACCTCCCGCTGTACAGCAATGTTCGTTGGCTTAGTCGAGGTAATGTTTTGAACAGATTTGTATCATGTCTAGAAGCAATCAAGGTGTTTCTTGATGAAAAAGAACAACATTTTCCGGAATTGAATGACGAGGACTGGCTGTGCAAGCTGATGTTTCTGGCTGACATAACTACAAATCTGAATGAATTAAACTTGCGTTTACAAGGGCAGGGTCAAACAGTACTTGATCTTTTTGAGCACTGGAAAGGATTTGCGTCAAAATTAGACATATTTTGCAGAGATATTACCACTAACACATACAAGTACTTTCCAAACGTAAAGGCTCATTCAAATCGATTTACTGTCAACAGAGATGAGCTTCATAAGTACGTTGAAGCGCTCAAAGGAGAGTTTGCTAAACGAGGTCAAGACTTCAAAATTCACGGGCCCATGTTTTCTTACCTCATCAAGCCCGACTTAATTGATCATACTAACATCCCATTTGACCTATCTCTTTTCGAGTGGATGGATGTTGACAATTTTGAAATGCAACACATCGAATTCAAGGCATCAGAGTTATGGACGATAAAATTTGTAGAATTGCGAAAAACTCTTGAAGGAAGCTGCTTGGAAAAGTCAGCTGCCATCCTCAACTGCTGGACATCCCTGCCTCAAACGTTCACCTGTTTGAAGAAAGTTGCATTTGTTCTACTTTCGGCTTTTGGGTCAACTTATACATGTGAACAAATTTTCTCACACATGAAAGCTGTTTTAAGTCCACATAGAAGTCGCCTAACACCTGTGCATTCAGAAGCCTGTGTGAAGCTGAAATTAACAAAATACACACCAGATATTGAACAATTAACCAAGGAGAAGTAAGGACACGGGCCCCATTAATTGATTAATGTCTCAGATCAATAATAATCAATGATTACTCATATTAAAATTTTAATAACGTGTTTTATGTTTGGTTTATTTAATTGTTTTGTTCTTCAAACTATTGGACTTTCTGTCTTAACATAATATACATATGGCAATTTTATTATAAAATTTCAAACTAATGTGTTCAGAACTTAAATTTTGCAAAACATAATATTTGTATTGATATTTGTTCCTATTTATATTAAAATATTGAATAATCTACAAAGAATAGAATAGTTATTTAATGTATCGGAAACACAAGATCATTTTTAAATTGTTTCAATAATTGTTGTATATAAAAATCTGGTGGACTTAGGTTGGCACGCTGAGTGACTTAGCAACATTACTTCGGCACGGCACTACTAAAAGTTTGCCGACCCCTGTCTTAGACCATTGTAAAATGTACAACATTTCCCTTAGACTATTCCAATTTAAACAACATTTCCCATAGAGCAGTGCAATGTACACAACATTTCCCTGAGACCATTGCAGTGTAAACAACATTTTTCTTAGGCCATTGCAATTGATACTACATTTCCCTGAGACTATGGCAATGTATACACCATTTCCCTTGGGCCATTGCAATTTATAAAACATTTCCCCCAGATCATTACAATTTATACACTTCCCTTGGACCATTGCAATTTATACATTTACGTTGGACCACTGCAATATATACAACATCTCTCTTGGGCCATTGCAATTTATACATTTCACATAGACCGTTGCAATTTCTCGAGCAAGTGTGTTAGATCACTTCACTGAATCTAGCCGGAAGTAGGCATATCACGTGTTGCAAAAATGGCGCATCCTAACACACGTGTTTGCTCGTTCTGTAACACTGAAGTGAAGCATGTCGGTGAACGGAAACGCATGTATACGCTCTACTTATGGTTATGACCATAATTTATGACAGAAAATATTAACAGCTAAATGTTACGGAACGTCAAACATACGCACGCCAATTAGCAGGTGTAGATATTATCACGTTTTAAAAATTAAAAGAAAAAGATTTTGTGGAGGAGGTAAATTTTTAAAGGCGTCTTGAGGGTTTTTCAAATGAACGTGACGTAAGCATATTTATCATTATAGCATGGTAATATACAGGGTTTCCATAAAAGATTGTACCCTTTTCAAAAAATTTATTCTCGGCCCCATGATGTGGTACGAGGATGCTTTCTATCACAAAAGTAAGATAATCTCTGCAAGTTTTTAAGCATAACATAAAAGAATGCACCTATTTCTTTTTTCTTTTTTTTCACCTACTTGACCAGTGTGTGGAGAGACATGAAACAATTACCGGTTGCAACTCAACTGCGAAAGTTTCACTTGAAATACCCGCCGTGCGCATGCGAAGATAAGGTATGCTTAAAAACTTGCAGAGATTATCTTACTTTTGTGATAGAAAGCATCCTCGTACCACATCATGGGGCCGAGAATAAATTTTTTGAAAAGGGTACAATATTTTATGGACACCCTGTATAGAACTAGCCCTGTATTGTTACCGGTCGTCTGCGAAGAGACAAAGAAAGAATATGACTGCTGCTTCCTTAGGCATGTCGTAGAAGGCGACTAATTTGAGTAGCACATGTTAAGTGATGATGCTACTGGTTGTCTGTTGAGTCTGTATTAGTGTGGTTTTGTTTCATACTTGTATTTTATTGATGAAAATCGATCAACTGCGTCTCAGGTCGTTCTGGTCTCGTGGTCTAGGTGGTTCATTTTCCCAACACTACATCAACAGAAAAATCTGGCTTCATTTTCTTCAGAATCGATTATAGGTAAATTTGTAGCATTCACTCCAACTGCCCTGCGTACGAATTTGTGGAACTTATAAATATTTCTTAAATTCCATTTAATAAAACATATGAACTATAGACATCAAAGTCGCAGTCCATTCAATGTTTCGACTCATTTAATTTTTCACAAGACGATTTTACATAATGAAGATACATCACGATAAGTAACCATGTCCGATTCACTGTCATTATTCGATTCAATAGTATCGTCCTTGTTTGCTTTCATTATCAGCTACTATATATTCATTTAATTTATTTTATCCTGAGTTCGTTACAACAAAGTTCCATCTGAACACATTATTACTTAGGCTCGCCATTTTTAAACGTCCACACTGTTTCTACATCCTTCTATGCTCCGAAGGGATCAACAAATGTGTATTCACACAATATTCCTTATACATTTCGTTCACCTACAACAGGGGTGGTTGAGGTAGTCGATACTCACGCTTCTCGACCTTTTACATACGAATTATTCGAGGTTAATACTAACCTTAGTGATAAGTCTATCACACATTCTTGGCAATCTTAGCCGCATTTCTGTTCCACTTTCTTATTTCACGTTAAATATATTTGTAACGCAATCTCAGTTCCAGAGTCAAGTCAGACTCCTGTTTAGTGATAAATCTATCACACATTTATTTAAGTAGAAGAATTTCTACACTCTCCAGGTCCATTGGACACATTCCCCTTGGACGAACACTTTCCGAATTTAGTAGACACATCCACCTTGGACGAACACTGCGGAATATCTCCTGGATACTTAAATTTTCGTCATCCTTCACTATGCCGATACGTCAGATCCTAAACCCAATATTTTGCGTTTATGTGAGGCATATCGTGGTGCGAATCATCAAATTTGTCTCACCCCATAATGTGCACTCAACAGCAACATAATCATGTGAACTAGGTTGTTGCAGAAAACACCGCTACAAGAGCACGTGATTGCTTGGTGCAGGCTTTCTGCAAGGGGACCAGCTGCAATGGTGGCTCCGTGCTCCATGGGGAGTAAACAGGAACACGATGATGATGAATACAGAACTAGGAATGAAACTAGGATTATTAGAAACAGAATTAATGGATGGAATCAAAATTACATGTACTAATTTAGACATTAAAAAAATAGATACCACTTTATTGATAATCTGATTAAAAACTAGAAACAAACAAGAATAAGACAGCGCTGTATGTGAAAAAAAAACATCAAGACATGTGAGATATGTTCTTCTTAGTACACTCCGACGTTTACTTGAACATTTTCAAAGAAAACAGTGGGCAGCTTGAGGCTATTTGTATCTCCATAGAGTTTTTCCAGGAATGGTACTGGTGACGGCCATATGTACTTTCTCTGTTGCTCATATGTTGGGTATCTTTGAAGTAGATGTTCAGCAGTCATTTTATCAGTGCCACAGTTACACTCATCGGTAGTTCCTATCTTTAGCTTGTTTAATAGATAATGTTCAAATCTGTTGTGGCCCGTGCGGTGTCTGAAGATTATCACTTGTTCCTTTCTGCCGAGCTGGTAATATGCATCATTTTGTGTGTGCCCTAGATGCGCTGCATCCTATTTGTTTCTGTATCTGGTTCTGTGAGATAAAAAAGGATAGAAATGAACCTATCAGAGTGCACCATCAAGGGAAGATGCGGAAGGCATCGGAGATCCACTGCTGCATACCTTCGATGCCGAGATAGCAGTTAATCTGATATTATATGAATACAGAGCATTATGGAATTATAGATTTTTATGTATAGGCTATATATATAATATATATATATATATATATATATATATATATATATATATATATATATATATATATATATATATATATATATATATATATATATATATATATATATATATATATATATATATATGCTATATATTCTTCGTTTTACACGTTCGTTTTTCCTCTCTCTTTACATCTTACCCTCGAGGATCGTTTTCGATAGGGAGTCATGACGAGTTATATGCCCAAACCAGGCAAGCTTTCGACGTTTCACTACTGACAAAAGTGGTTCTTGGTGGCCTGCATACGTGGTTATTTTCTCTCTAACATAGACATTTGTTTTGTGCTCTTTATAGCAAATGCGTAAAATTCTTCTATAACATTTATACTCGAAAGCCTGAATCCTTCGCTACGTATCTGGAGTGGGTGTCCAGCCCTCACACCCATACAAGAGAATAGATAATACAAGTGATTTGTATAATTTGATCTTTACAGGAAAACTGATGTTACTTTTCCAGATCACATTCAGCCTTGTCATGGCAGCTGAGGCCATCTCAAGTCTTGTCTTGATTTCTTTACTTGATCTTCCATCACTACATATAGTGGACCCCAGATATTTAAAGGTGTTCACTTTTTCTAACGTTTGCCCATTTAACGTAATATTGGTCGGAACATGTTTCTTATGGCTATTCACCAATATCTTGCTTTTTTCTATATTAATTTCCATCCCATACGTTCTCGTTACTTTCTCCAGTCTAGAGGTAAGGTCTTGAAGTTCTGATTCTGTTCCAGCTATAAGATCGATATCACCAGCAAAACTATCTATTACTGTCTCTTAAACCCTGTATCTGCCTTCCCTCTCATTCTCTCCTCCTTTTTAACTATCTTTCCTTTTCTCACTCTCCTGTTTGTTCTCCCTCCCTTAATGCCTCGATTAAATTTCTTTTTCTCTTTTCATTCCTTTCTCTATCCACTTCCTCATCACTATTTCCTTCGTTGTAGCACTCTGTCTCCATATGTTATTTCTCCCCTCTCTCCATTGCTCTGTCTCCTTAAATTTTCTTTCTCCCTCTCATCTCCCAGTTTCTCAATTCTCTATATACTGATTGCACTTCTTTTTCTTCCTTCCTTTCTCCATCCTCCGTCACCCTTAGTACATTTCTCTCCTCTCCTTCACCCGCCCTCCCTTAATCTATCTCTCCTTCTATCTTCTTTCATTCACTATTATAGCGATCCCCTCTTTCTATCTCTTTCTCTCGCTTCTTTCGTTCCTTATTTCTTTCACAACTGTAGCGATTTCTCTATTCTCGTTACCTGTAATTTCTTTCATTCGTTACTTCTCTCACAACTGTAGCGACAAAACAAAATACCTTAAAAGAGACGCTCACGTTTAACACTTTTGTGTGTATGAGTGTGTGTGGGTGTGTCTGTGTGCGTGAGTGTCTGTGTGCGTGTGTGCGTGTGTGTAAGACCTAATTATAACGCATGCTGTACTTTCAGTTTCCCCGTCAGCGACAAGGATATGCATAAATGACAGACATACATCAAAAATGAACGGATGTCTTATGCGTGTTTGCATGTTAGAGTGCTCATGAACCTTAGTGTAGCGGAAGGTGAAGGAAGTTTGTGGTTTTGAGTTGTGAATGAGAAGAATCAATGTGGGAATAGATGTAAAGTGCGAAAAGGAATAAGAGAACACTGATTAGTTAATTTGAGAGAGGAAACGGTTGAAGGAGAGAAGACAGAGAACGAGAAAAATTTTATGAATGATAGAAAAACAGAAAGGCTCATTGACAGAGGGCTGAAAAATAAGTCAGAGATGTTCGATGAAGATAGAGAGATAGATAGAGGAAAAACGGATAGATGCGAACAAACACCAGATAGACAAGTCACTTTTTCATAAGACAAATAACCTGCTGTGCTGTGTTCAGTGTAAGATGAATCTCAACAGAACTAACTAAGAAAAAAAATATTGTCTAACCAAGAAATTATCAATCTTGAATACACCTTGCCGCAACTTAGCAAACAGATAATCTCTCTAGAGTTTTAAAAAAAAAAACCAGAGGAATTATAAACGTGGACTATTACTTATGCATCATTATAAACGATAAAGGTTGAAATCCAGAAAAACAAATTACCAGACGGCAAGGCTATTTTTAGGAACTGCTCGGTTCAGCTGGAAAACAAGAAGAAACCATAATCATCTGGATAAACAGCGAACAGCATAAATCAGACACATAGCTAACATGAAACTGAGGCATTGTTTAAGAACAGTTCAAGACATAAATCAGCGGAAATAGATAGAAGAAGTCCGGAAGCTGTACGACCTGGTGGTGACATTTGATACAAATGATCTGAGGATTGTCAATAAACAACTGACAGAAAGAAAAGTCACAGGAGACTGGCAGAAAGTCTTAATGGTGTCAGTCTAGGACGAAAAATGAAACTGTGAAACGTCAAGGAACATATCTCTTTTGAGTGAAACAGGAAAAGTGAAAGCCAAGTCCGAGTGACAGGGTAGCTTCTTTCTCGAGGCAAAGGGATCTGGTTCGAAACCAGGTCGCATTATGCTAATCTACCCTACTGTTAAAATGGGACTTTGCTGCTGCTCTTGAGATAGTGAAGGCAAAGGCATCGAAGATGTACTGATACAGGAGAACTAAAAAAAATTGCATTGAGCAGAATACGATCCATAGTAGGGCATTAGTTAAGCAAAGCATAATTTAGCGTCAAGCAACGCCGAGGATGTTCCCTGAAGTTCCCGGGGGTCTCTGAGGAGACAAAGAAAGAAGAGGACAACTGCTATCTCAAGCATGTCGTAAAAGCAGACTAATATGAGGTTGTGCATGGGCCTGGTAAAAAAAAAAAATCATATAAAACAAATTACTACAGAAACGACAACTGCAAGAGAGCATGGATGATTTGATGCAGTGGCGACCCCATGATAAGTAATGGGAGAAGGAGAAGAAGAAGCGATGCCTTATCACTCTCAGATAGGTCTGTGGCAACACTACCGAACAAACTGAACAGTATAATATAGTTCGCGTAGGTCAGGAGAAAGCTTTCAGCAGAGTAGAGAGGAACAAAGTTTGGTATATTTTTGAAGGTTACGAAATCCAGTTTCAACTTTCTGAAAATACTACAGCCCTGTATTTCAAACGTATCCATCTGCTGGTGTGGATAAATAGGACATGCGCCGAGAAAACCAGTTTTTAGCATTACAAGACAGTTACAGTAGAATAGCGTTACAATAGTATTACTGTTCTGGAATCTCCATGGTAAGAAAAATAGACGTAGACTATTAAAAAAAAAAATCTCACACATGGAGAAGAGAATTAGAGATAGATATGATAGGGGTAAAGAAGACATGGAACGAATGGCACATGCTATAAAAGCTTAGAAGGCAGTTGTTAATGACCTATGCTCTATTGGGATCTGAAAGGTAATGATAATGATGATGTACCACAAATAATTTTTATGCGCATCGGGAAAAAAGAGATGTTAATTATGTCCCTTAATCCGGGGTAGACTTTTGTATAGTGTTATTACATGGCGGGGCACTAATGATCGCGCTGATACAGTATTATGGAGATGGCCTATGGAATGTTACTAAGAAGGTCTCCAGAAATTGACTCTGTAAGAAAGAAAGAGACCTATTGGAGATAAGTACCAGGAGAAGAAGAGAAGGCAAATGCTCTCAACTAGATAGTGTTTTCTAATAAATTATGGAAAGTTCTCAGTTTCCCTACGTCATTGACTTCTTTCCCTGATCTCTCGATACAGAAAGAGCCCCCTCCCCCTCCCCCTTCCCAACCTCCTAAATGAAGGATTTTGCCTTTATGTAATTACTTAACACAGCACGTGATACATCAAATAATCAGTTAGGGATTAACGCTGCCGTACATTTTATTAGTTAAATATAAACACACATAGGCTTATTAGAAAGTATAACGGATGATGGTGATAGACAACTCCAACGCAGATAAAAATTGTAAAATGTAGTTAATTAAATATGTGAGTGAAATTAGGTAAATAGTGAAATGATGATGTGATATTTTAAGTGTTACCACATTGATGATAACTAGATGTCTGTCACCCCGTGTGGGTTATCTCCAAGACGAGCACTTCTTGATGAAAACTTTTGCACGTGTAATAATGAGAAAGTGTAAGATGTAATGTCTCCCAACGCTTGGAAATCTCTGTAGCGTTGACACACTGTTTAAATTGGTCTCAGGAAAATGTCTACTGTCTGCTCTTGAAAAGGCCTTGATTTGACTGAAGCTCTACACGAAATGATTTTTTGGTAATGCGTTTATTTCGTATAATGAAGCTTTAGTGAATACATTTACGTCGTCCAATCCACGGTTGGAGTAGAAGAATTCAATCCCTACACTGATGTACTGAGTAGCTGAACTTGGTTCAGGCTATAAGCTTTCGAGTGATTTGAACTTGATATTTAGACGAATCAACTCGTGAGGGCTTGATCTTGATGTCTTGACGAATCGCTTGTTATTTGATCCTGATATACAGACTCATCAATGTGAGTTTAAGTTGATATATAGAAGAATCAACTTGTGAGTCCTTTAAATTGACTCAGGCGATACGCTTTTGGTTGCGTTGAACTTGATACACACACACACACACACACAATTATAGATATGCATGGGAATCTTCCTTGTAACTTAGGAAAAGTATGATATCCTATCTTGTGAATTCTGCTATCTAAATATATGCTTTCTAGCTTCCTTCTAATTAAACACCAAGCACGCAATGCATGACTGAAGACACAACGCGGATTCATAAGTTTCACACCTAATATCAATAGTTGACTTTCCGTTTTATCTTATTCCTACCTACCGCAACACGCTGGCTTTAATTCTGTGACGGTATTGCCTCCCCTGCTTTGCGGCAGTGGTCCAACAGTGGCCAAAACTCAAGAGTACCTAATACGGGCTTCAAAGGTGTCTACCTTCTCACAAGATTACTCTTGGCAGATTTGTAAATAGAAGGGTAATGACGCTTCTATCTCAATTGAGTTCCACAAGCTATTCAGAAAAGAGAAAACAATGCTGTATTGACTGAGCACGTTAATTCTAGAATCTGCCGACAACTTTTGTGAAGAGTTAAGCAATGATTAATCTTAGCTTGTTCAAGCCCCCACCTCTGATTTACTCAGTGGAATTCTTATTATTCTGGTATAGCTCTGTTTAGAGTGTTTGTTGTAAACTGACTGAGACTAACATGCCTTACATTTAAAATGATTAAATCGAAGTTAAATTTGTAAAATTAAAAATAACAGAATTTAATAATCACTTAAGTTTTAACAGTTTGAAAATAATTGAATAGTTTAAAAGCAAAGGTTCTTCATTGATGGATAGTAGAATTTTTTCTTTAAAGTTCACGTGGCAGCTTATACGAGGGGCGTTCAGAAAGTAATGCACCACATCGTTTTTCTCAGCTAATAATGAAAATAGAAGCATGAAATTTTGCGCACCTCAAATATGGCATGTGCCAATAGTGTGCACTAAATTGCACTGCAACCGGCCAAATAATGCGGCTGCCCTAAACCGTTGAAATGGAGCGTGTTAGCAGCTTGCGTTATAAGCAGCGAATTGTGATAGAATTTCTCGTTGCAGAAAAGGAAACTGTTGTGAACATTCACAAGTGTCTATGTGGTGTGTATGGAAGTTTTGCAGTCGACAGGAGTATAGTCAGTCGCTGGGTTCAGAGAATCAAATAATCAGGAAATGGAGATACGGAACTGCTTGATCGGCCGCACTGTGGACGTCTTGCCACAGCCACCAACGCAGAAATGTTGAAATGCGCTGAGGGCATTATTCTTACTGATAGGCGAATCACTACTCAACAATTGGCCTTACTGCTGTCAGTCAGCATTGGTAGTGCAAATGCAGTTATAAAAACTCTCGGATTTTCTAAGGTTTGCGCAAGATGGGTTCCTCGAAGTCTCATAAATGACCACCGATTGCAAAGGAAAGCAATTTCTTTTGAATTGTTGGAGCGTTTCAATGCTGATGGAGAGAACTTTTTGGCTAAGATCGTTACAGGTGACGAAACCTGGGCACATCATTTTGAACCTGAGACAATAAGACAATCAATGGAGTGGCATCATCCGCAATCACCACGAAGAAAGAAATTCAAGACAATTCCTTCAGCTGGAAAGGTCATGATCACTGTCTTTTGGGACATTGAAGGTGTGATTCTTGTGGACGTTATGCCAAGAGGAGAGACAATCAATTCGCAAGCTTACATTAAGACATTAAAAAAACTCAATCAACGTTTTCGCAGAGTTCGGCCGCACAAGAATCCAGCAGACCTGCTTCTCCTTCACGACAATGCGCGACCTCACACAAGTCTGGCAACACGGGAAGCAATCACCAAATTGGGTTGAACTGTACTACCCCATCCACCCTATAGTCCCGATTTGGCACCCTCTGATTTTCATCTATTTGGTCCACTTAAAGATGCACTCCGTGGGACAAGGTTTGAAGATGATGAAAGAGTGATTCATGCAGCGAAGAAATGGCTACATGATCAAGACAAAATCTGGTACGGGCTAGGAATACATGCACTTGTTTTGCGCTGGCATAGAGCCGTACAAGTTGATGGGGATTATGTTGAATAATACCGATGTTTACATGACATATCCTTGTATATTGTTTATAAATTTCATGCTTTTTGAATAAACAGCTCCTGAGAAAAACGATGTGGTGCATTACTTTCTGAACTCCCCTCGTATAATGCACTTAGCTGCCAGTGGTTGTTTCTGCTCCAACTGGGTTGGTTCTTTTTACACTGCTCACGCTCAAAGCTGGTCAAAGTTTTAGGGTGCAGCTCGTTCCCAGGAGTGTCAGGGAGAGTCTACAAAGTTGGTCCCTCGTCTTAAAGCGCTTCTTGTTCCAGAGATAGTACTCTTCAACTGGTACCGTCACCAAGCCAATCCTGGCTCACAGACGTTTTGCTCAGATGAATGAAGTTAAGGCCTAGTGTACTTGGGGTCGTTAATTTTAACTTTAACTCCCTTTCTGACTCCGTGTGTCCAGTTTCCTCAGATATTCCTGTTTTCCTTATTTAAAATGATACAGATTTCCGGGTTATCTTGTAAGTCCTGATAAATACTCCAATAAAAAGGTCCGGTCTGATAAAATGGAATTATGAATTCTAACTTCTAGCAAGTCTGGTTGTGTCGTCTTGGCAAGCGATCTTCACAGTAAATTTGACTGACTAAAGCGTCAGGTTATACTCACTGTCCTTCCCTGCTCTGTTTGTTATGGAGGTAAGTAAAAGCTCCAATAATTTCAAACTTGGTAGTGTGAGTTGGGAACGGGGGGGGGGGGGGGGTTGGGGGGTGGTGGGGGGGCGGGGGGGGGGGGGGGGGGAGGAGGTGGGATTTCAAAATATTCCTGACATTGTTACGTGCAGTTTTCATAACTGTATACTTGTTATGTTGGCAAATATTTTAATCTAAGGGCGAATACTCATTTTTTGCTTTGAGAGAAAGTAAATATGTAGTTACTCCCCTAAAAGGTTATACCAGCTGACTGCTTAGGTCAGAGGTGATGCGAACAGCGCATGCCCGAACTAAGAGAGTTTTGGAGAAGACTTCCTGCGGGAGGCCGTGTTTTGTTGAACTGAGTTTGTCAGACGAAATGTCTGGTTACGTCTCTGCATTGCCTCTGGGGATGGAAACTCTTCCACTGTTAGTTAAAGTCCCTGTGTTATTTCTGTTCGTCAGGAAGACGGCAGTTGCTTCTAAGTTGTGTTAGGAATTCGTAGCAAGGTAAAAAACGAAACTTTTACACTTCCTTTGTAAGGATCATATTTTGAGTCAACCGGTGACGAGAGCTCACGAATGGTTGAAAGGCAGAGTATTCTACTTGTTATGCTCGTTGGAGCCATCTAAGACCGTTAGGGTTAGATTTACACACAGAAAACCCAGGAGAATAGATATTATTCTAAAAACCCGCATGATTAGCGGTATATCTTTGAACTTAGACGCTTATGTCTGCAGATGAGGAATCCACAGTGTTTACTGTTGTATAGAGGCCTAATATATAACTATCTGGAGTGGAAGACCAGATGAGTTACCAGTTATTGCTATTATAACTTTGACAATGAAAACTCGCCTGATGTACGAGGGAGTTATATAAGACTATCTTCGAAAGGACAGCCTATCTTCGATACGTCCGATTAGAGGGATGGACTATGCTATTTTTTTTTTGTCGCCCGCCATGTTTGGGGTCGACTTAACAAGAGTCAGAATGAAACTGTTGGGTATTTATACAGTTATTTACCCGTTCTGTAATGCGGGGTTTTTCTGCTAGTTGTGGAATGAGAGATAAATTTGGAGTCAGCAACGCATTGATAATCATATATTTATTGGAACTTATATACATGCACTTGTAGTGAATTGTCTTCATATCCGCCATGTTCCTGTGTCATGCTTACATGGATTTGTCTACGTCTTGTTGCTGTGACTATAATAAATGGTGAAAACGTACACAGCTGTTTACCAATATTTCTGACTCCATACCTGTAACACGTACAACATAGACTTCCATCAACTCCACATCTACACCTTTCAATGTGATGAATGCTACACACACTCCTGTATGTTACATGTTGTGATACAAGTCTGCACTGCTACATAGATGTCCACCTTGACGAACTTTCATGTCACGCATTCGCGATAAACCATATTACAGCACGATATACCAGTCAGTATCCAATGACAGTACACATCAGGTATATAATCAATCAGCCAGTGATGTTACAGCTTATACCCACCAGTCTGCATCACTGGCATACCAACATCTATCCTTAAGGTATCACAGACGTTCATTATCAGACATGGAAAAAATTTTTTTAACATAATGCAGAGGTCAAGTCTTCCGTATATGGTATGAAAATAGCCGATGCTCTGGCAGGCGAACTCACCAACACATCTGTAAACTCATACGACAAATGTGTTTCAGATGTAACAAATTTATTACTTTATCAGAAAGTAATCTATTCGCAGACGGGTAATCTCGTTATCTGTCTCGCACTCTGGCCTTTATCAGCGGTTTAAGCAAACACGCTGGTGATTGTATGGCTAGTCTGTAGCGGCCAAGCTTTGGTAGACAAGAATTTACCAACTGGTCTGACGCTTTATATTACAGCCGCTCCTTGCAAATGTGATGTGTTTGTCATCAACAAGGAGTGTTAAATGTTTGAACAAACAAACTCTCTGCTACACAGCAAACAGAAAGAACAAGGTGCGGCCATGGAAAATCACGCAAATAAAATCAGTACAAAAATGTAACTTATTACTGCCGTAGTGAAAGAGAGATCGAGAAGAGATCGCCCAAAATCCATCTTCTGACAAATTCTCATATTTTGATATATGGCATGTGGCGCACATGATGGTGTTAAATACAATGAGCATGAAAGTGGGTGTGCATGTCAGTCTGCAGTGATAACTTAATAATCTAGATGAAGATGGAGTATATAACTGTAAATCACTTCTTTATATTATACGTATTAAAAAGAAAAATCTTTGATTGATTGACGATTAACGAATAGAAATAATAAAAAGAACATGTCTTTTGCACATTTAACTACGAGGTTAATTGCAAAAATCATTTACTAATAATGAAAAAGAAAAATTAATAACAATTTTCTAAAATTTACTAACCTCATTTTCCCTTGGCAAATTCCTTAAGAACACTATACAAAATTTAATTCCCGTGGAATGAAATATAAATCCACACAGGAATGAAATTATGGAACAGGCGAGGCTCTGGGAAATTCACCCACTTATACTCCGCGGGTGTTGTAAACCGTACTGACTTCAGCGCAGCATCGGTTTATATTTCCCGATGGCTAAAATTTGATCATTCCTGGACTGTGGTTAATAGCTCCGCCCTCGGATCCGCCAATTCACCCGCCATCTAGCCATGCGACTTCTGCAAGCCGGCTTACCTAGCCAATCTCTGTCAATCCTAAAATGTGGGTGTGACAATAAAAACCGTGGCTTAGGATTGATCGTCCAATAGAGAAATGGTGTATTCTTTATCACAAAGTTTTTTCTTTCTTTGTCGGCTTCGAGTTAAGTACCCTTATGTCGCCTGCCTGACGCGCCGCCTTTTATTTTCTTGCCGTGTGGCCCAAGAGCCTTTTTCCTTTAATCTGCTCATTCAATGTCTCACCACGCACACGACATCTAAGTGGCTACCGCCGTCAAAAAGTACACAATCTGGTAACACGTACTCCTGTGCGTCTCGCAAGTTCTTTTTTTTTTCAATCGTTTCGGCTGGTCTCTATTGTATAAAAAAATGTGCTTGCACCGGCTGTTCAAACAGGGGATTAAGCTATCAAACGAATTCTTCCCATTGTCCATGTGTTGCAATAGCTAACGGGGACAATAGGATCTAACTCATGCAGGCGTTCCCCAATATGGAAGATTTTAAAGTTACACTTGGGTAAAAGCCGTAACTATGAAATATTACTTTAAAAAAAATGATGAAAGAGCAAAAATGGTAGACAAATAAAATAAGAACGATGATGAAAAAGGTAAAAGACGAAAACGAATAAGACAACTCTATCACATCGACAACTTGTCATACCAGTCTACTTGTAGATCACACGGGACGGATTTGGTAGATCTTTCGATGACGGATGGAGATACAAGAAATATTGCTCATGCTATGGAAATTTCGAACTAGTTCTTTCCTGCTGGCATTTTGAGTGCGGTGTTTCCAGGATTAAAAGTATTTTTGTCCCTGTTTGTCGTGAGAAATTCGAATCCACATATATAAATTAAAACGTAAACGTAAAGCCTAACAAATAAATTTAATAAAAGGAAAGAAGAATGGTAAAGAACAGTGCTGTCACAATGACTGTACTCGAAATCCCCTTGTTTTCTCCTTCGTCTGCAAATTGTAACGTTTCACGTTGATAGTAAAGGCCTACTGCAGCATACACGCTTTCTACGATAAAACGGGTACTGCAGTTCTAAGAAAAACCTTGAGATACGCAGCTGACCTAGATTTAAAATTCCATTCATGTCATTTTATACACTACGTTACCACAAACGAAAGACAGATGGACTAAAGATAGAAAGATAGGGAGGGGCTGAAAGCCGGAACACAGGCAATACTACCACAGTCTCACAATACACAATTACTACCATCACGCGTGTAAGGCCACAAGCACTAGCTTTTTTCAAATCGACAGTGATAAAAAACACTACTCAGACGAGAGTCATGTTTAAAAACCTGAAAAACGCTTATTAGGAAACATGACAATATACTGGTTTACGTTTGAAAACATTACAGTACCCAGACACCACATCGATCGAAGTGAACGGGAGGTAGAGGAAATTGCATATTTTGAACGCCGCCACTTAGCTCCCTTAAAACTTATATATTTGGGTTCCTTAGGACTTGCTGACAAAGAATATGTTAAGTGTTATGCAAATAGTCTAGGAATTAACAAGTTATAGCCAAAATAAAATAATGGTGCTGTCAGACAACACCAAAAATCAGAATCGCTCAGTGGCAGATTTTCACACCACCATTGTACGGGAAATAGGCTGACATGTTACCTCCTATTTGATTGGCGGGAAGTAAATGTAAGGCTAAACACGATTAGTCGGACTATAAATACTACTTCTTTGTTGTTAGGGGAAACGTGAGTAGGAGTACTTTTTTGAAAAGCTGTGTAAACATGGCTCGATTGGTTAGACTCGTCAATATAGTCACTTAGACGCGTCAGTTCAACACCACATTTTCAAAAATACTTACTAAAGAACCAGTGCGTTGAGCGCCAGTGCATATTTTTCTAAATAAAAGCCTGGGACATCGGCAGATCGAAATTGTGCTATATTCATTGCCAGTCAACGTAACTGTGTATTATTCCATGAATTGTGGGCCCGTGGTCCTAAAGTTATTGAGCAGCACCTGGTCAGGGCTTTGCTGAATCCAGAGGCGGACAGCATACTCCTTGGTCCATATAGCAAACAGTGAGGTGTCTCCAGAACACAGGGAGGCTATCGAGCAGAGGAGTCTTTTCCCGCCGCCATCACGAAAGATAAGAGTCTGTGGCCAACGGAGCTCAACATTATGCCCCCCCCCCTCTCTAAAAGTGACTTTATAATAAAATAAGAGGGGAAATTAATTGTTTTAATGCCAGGAACTGAGAACATCTCCAATACTAGTTCCAACAGAAACAAACACTTGAAATCATGATGACAAATACCAACAGAGCTTGAAAAAAACAAAACCAGTATTACCTCATAGTACTACTACACAACTGACACACATAGGATAATATTAATAAAATATGTCACTACAAGGTTCATATTGATAAATTCTGTACATATAAATTGTAATTACAATTGATTGTGATTCCTGGTTCACTTTGTATTTGAATCAGGACACATATATTAATTAAAGTACTTAATACATATTGATATTTGAAAATTTACCAGTGACTCATTTAAGATATTCTTATAGAGTGTTAAATGTGTGTGAGTGTCACAGTGTTGTCAAGTGTGGTGGAATAAATTAAATTGTTTATCTGTCTGTTGTTGTTGTGACTTACACTTCATCAAATACATACCCTAGACATTTAACGTAGTCATCACAATATTCCAGAATAATTCTGACTGAGGTATAATGTGGTAGCAAGTAAGGTTATCTGCAAAACACTACACCTATTAGATACAGATACCTTCACAGCTGATCTCAGTCAGTACACTAAGTCCCCTATAAATATTTATAACATCCCACTTTACCACACTGTTCACGGTGAAAGTCCCCAGCCAGCTTACTAAAATTCGTCTTATTATGATTGGTACGCGGTCTTGTCTTTGAAGTGAAATTAACATTCGGTAAAAAAAATCCGGTAGGTTGAATTTCCATGCTGTCGATAGTCTAGCAGGAAACAGATCGCCGGCAGAGATCAGACACATATAGGCTAAACTTATTCCTTTAATTAAATAAAAAAAAACTCTGAAACTTGAAATCAACATGATTTTTTATAAGGGTAGATCTTTAGAGAGCTCAGTGTTTTTAAAGTAGATCTTAATAGCTCTTGGGTTGCCTACCGCTGTGAAATAAAAGCTGCTACAGTTTTAAATATGAACCAAAAAAAAAAAAAGGATACCGCTTTTAACCTAATCAAATAAGACTAAATCCCAGCTCCAGAAATATACTCAGATTATAGCTCGTCAGAAAAATACACTCCCCACCTCGTCGCACTACCATAATGGAAGGCAAATCTAAAACCAGCGGTGTTCTCTTTGGTGTTGTCTGTGAAGTATAAATTAGCTTCATTTGGCCACGTAGATGTAACCCTAGACCACATACCTACCATTTGCCGTTGTCTTCTTCAGACAGAAAAATAAAATAGAAACAAGGAAATAAACATTAACTGTAGCCTCATCAGTGGGTGAGTGGAGGAAACTCGGAATGTACAGAGAGATGTGAAAATTTTTACAAAGTGAAGTTAAAAATAAAAAAAAATCAAACTTACGACGCAGAGTTAAGAATAATCTAAATCACTAATGATCCAGAATTAAGAATATAAGCTAAATGCAAAAACACTGTGCAAGAATTGGAAAAAGCTAACACTGGAATTTGAGGAATTTCTGGGAATTAAAAAAAAAACAACAAACAAAACAAAAACAACAAAAACACACACACATCATCTATATAAATTACGAAACTATCTGAGGCTTAGGTGCGGCTGTGGCTGCGCTAGTAAGATCTTACTCATGGACCAAGTTACTTGCATGTTACTCATGGACCAAGTTACTCACATGTTACTCATGGACCAAGTTACTTGCATGTATTTATTTCTCAGCGTTGCAGTGTTTGCAATACCAACAAGAAAGGCTATGTGGGAAACACACTTAGACTTATGTCTTCGTGAATTCATAGATGAGTAATTTAATTTCTGTTATGAGCGTCCGGCTTGCAGAGTGATTAGAGCGCTTCTGTAGTAGGTAATGGAGTTTAAGGGAGGAGTTGATGAGGAAGGAACAGTAAGATAAGAAAGTTCGCGAAATACTTAAGTAAGGGGTAGTGGTTGCAAGGTTAAGCTACAAACAGAATGGCGTGATCGTCGCCGTGAGCTCGCTAGGGCTCAATACTAATTTGGTGATTAGGGATAAGACGAGGTAAGTGATTGGGCTTAGATCAGCTGGCCAGACCAATCAGAAGATAAGAGATACTTAGTGGTCAACAAGAAATAGAAAAAAAAAACAAGTTTTGCACGAGTAGTTGGTGAATAGCTGGGAAAAGAGAAGTTGGGACTAGAGAAGAAGGTAGAGACCGTAGAGAAGGGAGGAACTTAAGTTTTCGGGAAGAAGATTGGCGCTAACAAGGTTTCGTGAATGCAGGAAGTGATAGCTGTAAGCCAATTCTTTAAATCGAGCAGAAATTCAAAGAATTCCTACGAGTATTCAACTGAACGTGAGTAGGAGTCGAATACGAAAACTTTTAGCTAGTGTAGAAGATAGCGATCTATCCAGAAGATGACGAACCGCGATCAGTAGAGAATGCCGTGACATTGTTCTAGAGTTTTACTTTGTACACTAAAGTCCGTTGAGGGTCTACGGGTCACAGGCAGTAGCGAAGGAATTTGTTGATGTCATTTATTCATGAAGAGACTTGTAAGATTTGTCAGTGAAAGCAGGCTGCTACATCTATCACCCACTGTTGTGATCAGCTGGCAGAGCGACCCAAATAAACATTTTATCGTTGTCATAAAATCTGAGTTTTGGTGCTAGTACATAAACAGCTTTCGTGTTGATGTCGTTTTACATGAAAAGATGAATGATCACCTGTCTTGATATAATGAGTCAAAGCAATATCACCATCATTTACCACTAGCTTTGCCCGAGAAGGACTGTGGAGGCTGAGATGCAAAGAATGGACCAGAGTTGGGGCACTGTACGAAGGATGGCCACCGATCGAGCAAAGTGGAATCAATTTGTTGTTGCCCTACAAGACGCCACTAGGCGTGATGGCCACTGACTGCTTTGACGGTCGGTGGTTAAGGATCTAAGAAGAAGAAGAAGTTGCCCGAGAACCTGGAGTTGGGCAAGTACACCACACGATCACGTGCTTGCTACCCTGCCCTTCGAAGCCGACATCTCGAGCGAGGGCTTGTTATACGGAGTGGCCTAAATTGGGTAAATTGTAGTAAAGATCCACCCAGTGTTTGTCAGTGCCATCTTATCAACCTCAAGAGCATCAACAGCCTGGCACCCCCTCCCTGCCACACATCCAAAGTTACCGAGTTTGAAACCATGTAGCGTCACACTCTAGTATACCAAGCTGTAAGGCGACCTGACGTTTCTCTTGAATTTAGGAAAGCAAAAGCAGAGAATGACAACTGGCCCCTCCACCTAATAATGCTAGATCTAATATTGTGAAGTCTCTAACACTTCACTTCTTTACGGCAGTATCTGCTATGTGACTACCTTTACGTGTTTCTTTTTATTTAATTGTATGACTGATGACGCAATAATACCTGATGATCTGCTAAAATCCATATTCATAGCTTTGTCAAAGGAACCTGGAGCCATGGAATGTGAAGAACACTGCACCATTAGTCTTATGAGTCATGTGACCAAAATATTATTACGAATTATCATGAGAAGAGTCAGAAATAAAATTAAACCAGAAATCAGTAATGAACAGTGTGGATTTGTAGAAGGTAAAGGCACAAACAATGATATATATGTATATATATATTATAAGAACATTAATAGAAAGAGCCATAGAGGTGAAGACAGATCTGTTCTTGTGCTTTATAGATTACACTAAGGCATTTGACAAAGTGAAACATGAGGAAATTATCAAAATGTTAGAAAGCATCAACATTGATGGAAATGACTTGAGGATAATAAAGAACACGTACTGGCAACAAACAGCAGCTGCAAGAATTAGCAGCCAAATAGGAACGTTTCAGCAAGTAAAAAAGAGTGTCAGGCAGGGGTGTATGCTGTCACCGGATCTGTTCAATCTATACAGTGAAAATATAATGAGATCTCTATTGCACCATCAGAGGACATGCCAGGAATATCATTCGTCGGACATATTATAAACAACTTGAGATACGCTGATGATACTGTCTTAAAAGCAAACAGTGAAAAGGAGCTGCAGAAAATGGTTGATACAATAGTGAAAGAAAGTGAAAATAAAGGCCTTAGCCTTAACAGCAAAAAAACATAAAGTAATGGTCGTCTCAAAGACAAGGGCTTCCCCAGAATGCACAGTCAAAGTAAATGGAACCGTTTTAAAACAAGTCAATAAATTCAAATACCTGGGAACATTAAGAACAACGGATGGAAGATGCATCTCAGAAGTGAAGAGCAGAATAGCTCATGAAAAAGTAGCATTCTATAAAATGAAGAGTATTTTATGCAACAATTTTTTTTCAATGGAAGTAAGAAAGAGAGTTCTTCATTGTTATATAGAACCAATCCTGACATCTGGGAGTGAGTCATGGACAATTAGTAAACACATAGGGACGACACTAGAGGAAACAGAGATGTGGTTTTACAGAAGAATGTTAAAAATACTATGGACAGCCAAAAAGATTAATGTAGATGTCATGAAAGAGGCCAATGCACAAAGGAAACTTATTTCACAAGTTAGAAAGAAGCAATCCACTTTTTTGGGGCATGTTATGAGAAGAGGAAAGCTAGAATATATCGCAACAACAGGTAAGATTGAAGGAAAAAGAGATAAGGGAAGACAAAGAGAGCAAATACTGGACAGTTTGACATCGTGGCATGGAAAGAAGTCAATTGATAAATTGTACTGGCGACAGGAAGTTGTGGAGAGACATGATCTCCTACGCCACTAGGCACAGTACTTGAAGAAGAAAAATATAACGTAATACACGACGGCGTATATTTATCACTTTTTTCAGCATCAATTTCATGGAGTAAATAAAAAACTAACTATAAAATAAATGATAGTAATAAATAAAATAATGAGAATGGACGAGAAAGGAGATAAGGAGAAGACCAAGAGAGGGAATATAAACGTACACCATCCATTAACATGTTTTTCCTGTTTTAAGATTTAAACAACAAATGACACCAAGTTAAATGTGGAAGGGTAATGGTTCCCGAAGAAGCGTGTAACAAAATGAATAAGAAAGTTAATACTACATGCTTCTATTTTGACACTGGCATTGATTTACAAATTGCAGACGTAGAAATCCACGGCAGAGTGAGTACTGTAAAATAAAGTTATCCATGTGAAAACTGTGCTCGATCGTTCGTGCAGACTCGGCAATAATTATTGGGAGCTCTACAATTTCTTGAGTGCATGCTGCACTACTAGACCGACAAAACACCCCATCGGTGATACTCGCAGTTATTTTCATTCATCAAGTTTCTTCAATGAAATCACTAGACGTAAGATTTCGCATTTATCAATGTTCTATTTTTGTTCTTTATGATTTGCTGTTTGTACGAGACATTCAGCATTAAGTCGTAAGCTCTATGCTGATACGAGAGAGAAATTGCCGATTGTAGTTTTTCTGTATTGCTTGTACACGCAAGGCTGGTGCTACCATTAGGCCAACTAGGCTACTGAAAAAGGCCCAGACATCAGATAGGCGCAGTACTGACCTTTGAAGGGCACAGTTTTATACGGATTAGTTCTTTTTTTAACCCATGTAAAAAATGCAGCTGACAACTGTAAAGTTGCTTTCACACACTGTAAAGTGTCAGTCTGTAAAGAAGTGTGGTGTGTTCTTTTCCTTCTGTAAAGATGTGTACAGAGTTGTTGAGATCAGGCATGCTCCAGTCTACCCAGCTGTAAATGGGTAACTCACCCTAGTCCTGAGTTAGGGAAGGCAAAGGCAGCTGTAAACAGTAGTTTCCCTCTAAGGCTCCAGGGGAAGCAGGCCCTAAACTTGGTCACTTCAACCGACGCAGGATGGTGTAGATATGGAGTAGAAGTGTCGAGTGTGATTAACGCGAATGGTGTACTGTTCGTGTTCTGACCAATCTAATCACTCATACACTTGTGTCTACAAGGCACCAATGCAGACTGCTGGAATCTTTGTTTACACAATTTATTCAGACGTACATGTGGTAAAGTGGGATGTTATAAATATTTATAGGGGACTTAGGGTACTGACTGAGATCAGCTGTGAAGGTATCTATATCTAATAAGAGTAGTGTATTATAGATAACCTTACTTGCTGCCACATATGTATACCTCAGTCAGAATTATTCTGGAATAGTGTGATGACTACGTTATATGTCTAGGGTATGTGTATGATGAAGTGTAAGTCACAACAACAACAGACAGTTAAACAATTTAATTTATTCCACCACACTTGACAACACTGTGACACTCACATACATAAAACACTCTACGAGGATATCTTAAAGGAGTCACTGATAACTTTTCAAATAACAATATGTATTCAGTGCTGTCATGAATGTATATGTGTCCTGATTCAAATACAAAGGGAACCAGGAATCACAATCAATTTTAATTACAAGTTATATGTACAGAATTTATCAACATGAATCTTGTAGTGACATATATTTTTAATAGTATCCTATGTGTGTCAGTTGTGTAGTAGTAATATGAGGTAATACTGGTTTTGTTTTGTTTTTTCAAGCTCTGTTGGTATTTGTCATCATGACTTCAATAGTTTGTTTTTGTTGGAACTAGTATTAGAGATGTTCTCAGTTCCTGGCATTAAAACAATTAAATTCCATTCTTAATTTTATTTTAGAATGTCATTTTAAGATGGGGGTACATAATGTTGAGCTCCATGGCCACACTCTCTTATCTTTCGTGATGACTGCAGTAAAAGCCTCCTCTGCTCGATTACTTTAATGAGTTCTGGAGCCACCCCACTGGTTGCTATATGGACCAAGGAGTATGCTGTCCGCCTCTGGCTTCAGCAAAGCTCTGACCAGGTGCTGCTCAATAACTTTAAGACCACGGTCCCTGAAACAAGAAGGTTGTACCTCCTTGTTGCGTGATAAATTCTCGCAACATCATTTTATTACAATATCTATTTTATAACGCAAGGGCAACAACTGCTTGAAATTTATAGTCACTTTTCTCGGTAAGCATTTGTCTTCTCGCGTTGGTATCGAATGCAGTTAAGTTTGAGCTGTGGTCATTTTGCGCTGGACTGCGCATGACTTGTCTTGCTTCTTGGTCGATCGGTTTCCGCCCACCACTAGTGGAGTGAGCGATTTGGAATGGCGAAAGAGATGCCTCGTTGAAGAGGGGATCTCCGCTTTTTTTTGTTCTGTCAGGGATGTGTAGTCCTCTTATGGATATTTCGTTTATTCGGGATAATACCTCTAGTGTATTTGCACATGCCGGGAGGCGTGATATTTCAGTATTTCTTGAAAGCAAGGTAAATTGACTTTTTCATTAACTCTATCGATTTTGGGTCGTGAGCGATTTCGATTCATAGCCTGTCTTCGAAAGTCGTCGTCACGAGATGTTTTTTTCCCAGCTCACATGTCGCTGCATTGTACTGCATCGGTTGATGCAGGTACCAAGGACCATTACTTGCTACTTTGTTAAATGAACTAGGTTTGGAAAACCTTTATTATCTAGAGGATATTTTTGAGGACATTATTTATACTTCGGCAGACGTGTCTGTCTTGCTGAAGTCAAACTAAGGAGAGTGAACTGATCTCATACATCTGGTTATCTCCTGGCTGTTATAGAAAAGGATGGAGTTTTTCACCTGACTACATTTACAGCACTTTGAAATATAACATGCATCTGACTCATCATTGTAATGCTGTCTACCGTCTATTGCTGTATTGAATGTTGCTGTGATAATGACTGTTTGATGTGCCTACATATTCGCGTAACCATTTTGTCACTGTGGCGTCCACAATAAATAATGAAGAAAAACGTCAACGGCTGTTACAAGAATCATTGACTTTATACGTCGTGAGTTTACTGACGTCCTATGTGGATTGCCCTGTTATTTTTGTATGAACATTGTTTTGACTGAACACATCTGCACACTACACAAAACCAGACATGCGGATACCATCCATCATCATATGGCATCACGCATCATTTGGTGGCCATAAGCTGGTTTGATTCTGGTACCAGCAAACACGGGGTCCCTTACCCACTTCATTTTCAACAAGAATTCATCAGCATCCTTCAAGAAATTAACATTCTTCAATACAGTCAACATCTTCAAAATTTTCAAAGTACTCGGCGTTGCCCGGTAAAAGTCAAAATTTCAACTTTTTGACGGAAACAAGAATTTGACAGTACCCGGCGTTGTTACATGTTGCCGGATAACTCGGACTGCTGTTATCTTTTACGCAAGTCAAGCAAGTTGCTGCTGTCAAGGTTCCAGTGCTGTCGTTTTTGTGAAGGTCAAGTGCCGGTTGAAACGGGTTGTTTTCTGAAGAAGGCCAAGTACCGATTTCCATCAACTTACTTTTGGATTAGAAGGTCAAGTGCCGAAACAACTCAACACACAGTATTTCAGAAGCTCTTGTACCATCGTGTTAGCAGTGGAAGCAGTTCAGATGTGCCATCATCGTTGGAGCTTCGCTCTTTAGGACGTTGATTGACATCCGTTTTTCTGCTGTTCTACGATTGGAAGCCTATAAGTTAAGTGGCCTGTTTGTATGTAAACTGTGCCCTTATACTTCTGCTGAGTCTTCTGTGTATCATCTCATTCTATATGTTATATGTTTATATGTTATTCGTATATTTATATGTTTATATTTCAGCGGGTTCTCGGTTGGGTGGTGTCTCCGTTAGATTATGCCACGTCATAGAGGTCGTCTATTGTGAGCGTTTTCTGTAAGGTTTGCAAATTTCCAATACTGGAATTTGCTAAGCGACTTCTGTTGCTATTTATGTTAGCTGTGATGACATGTTTTAATATTGTTTTCGTTATTATTTCGCATTCTTTAGTTTTGTTTTGATTTGTTTGTATTTGTTAGCCTACTCTTGTCTATAATTTAGTTTCATACAACATTTTTGTTTATACACTGTGGTGTCATGTATTTTGTTTAATTCTATCGCAGATATCGTCACATTTTTTGTGATATTTCATTAATTTCTGCTTTATTTTTAGTTGATTTCTGCGAACGTTTTTGTATTGTTGCTGATCTTTGTTATTGTTTACATTGTTATTGTTTACATTGTTTGCATTGTTTTCATTTTCAATGTTTACATTCTGCATGTGTTTACATAGTCATTGTTTACAGTTATAGTAATTAGTTAATGGACTATGCTAATGCACTGTTACTACTACACTGATGATAAATGAATGATGAATAGTGTCGTGCACTATTGAATGAGAAGTGCACTTATGATCAAGAATTGATTGTTGATATTTCATATACAAGTTCTTTGATTGGAGACTTGTTTCCCACAGAGACTGGGATAATATAAGGTGATGTGAATATACAAGTGCTTAATTAAGACTTGTTACACTTAGGTTTGAAATAAATTAGTTAATTATTTCAGGTTTTGGACTCATATGTTAGACAACATGTCTACATTTGAGCACTTTATTGAGCAGGGTAAATTGCTTGGCAAGACTGGTGATAAGTTAGAAGAATTTGCAACTGCTCGATATGATAAAGCAATGGAAGCTGAACAAAAGAAACTGCATATGGAAGCTGAACAAAAGAAACTGCAGATGCAGGTGGATGAAAAAAGATTCCAAATGGAAATGGAAAAAACAAAAAAGGGAATCAGAAGCTGAGGAAAGAAAACTCCAGCTACAGCTAGAAGCTGAAAGACTTCAAAAAGAGGCTGAGAATAAAAGACTTGAAAAAGAAGCTGAAAATAAAAGACTTGAAAAAGAGGCTGAAAATAAAAGACTTGAAAAAGAAGCTGAAAATGAAAGACTTCAAAAAGAGGCTCAGGCTGAGGAAAGAAGATTACAGAGAGAGTCTGATGAGAGGAAAGAGAAAGCAAAAATGGAACATGAAGAAAAGGTCTTAGCTTTAGAGTTGGAAAAATTGAAATTGACAAGCATGAGTAATGGTAATGATTCAAACAAGGGTTCATCTTCTGGTAAGGCTAATAATGATACTTTTAAGATTAAGTTACCAACATTTAGTCCTTCCAGTGATGACATAATGTTCTATCTGGACAGATTTGAACAAGCATGTACAGCTCATAACATAGACAAAGCAAAATATGTTTATCAGTTATCAGGGATACTGACAGGTAAAGCTCTAAGTATATTAAATATGGTGGATGAACCTGACAAGAACAATTATGAGGTTGTCAGGGGCCGCTTTGTTAAAGAAATATCAGCTTAACGAAGACGGCTATCGTCTACAATTTAAAAACATGTTACCTGAAAATGGAGTTGAATTCTCCGAGTTTATTGCAAGAATACGCATTACTTTCTCACGATGGGTTGAACTATCTAAGACGGAAAAAACTTATGAAGGACTTATGGACTTAATACTTAGAGACAAAGTCATGTCGTCTGTCAATGAGTCTTTCCTTGTTTTCCTTCATGAACGTAAACCTAAAACAATAAAAGAAATGGAAGATTTCTGTTGCCAATACGTAACTGCGCACCCACACATAACCATGGGTAACTCTAAGGTGAAAGAAGGTTTACCAGTTGCTTCGGCAGCTCCGTATGGCCAAAACTTTGCTGGTAGATTCCAACAAAATCTTGATAGAAAGAGCAGCGGTAATTTCTGTCAAAATCATGGAAATCAATTTCATGGTGATTCTTCTTCGAAGAATTGGAGACAACCTGATAGTACTCGTTACTATCACCCTAATAATTATAAGCATTTCAAAAGAGGATATGGTAATAGAGGTTATTCCTGCCGAAGACCTCAGAACCAAACAAATAGATGTTCGCATCAATGTGAACATGATAGTAATCGTGGAAACTGGAATTCGAACCAGGATAACAATTACAATAGAGACAATAATAACTGCAGAGATAATAATAACTTTGATAACTTCAGAGGTAATAATAGTCGGGGTAGATCTCAACACAAAAAAAAGAGATATCAGCAGGCTAATGCTGTACAACAGGAAACTGAGGGAGCCTGTAATCATGTTGTTGATAGTAAAAACTTTGACGCTGTCACTGGTTCTGCTTTTGACTTTGAGAGAGCAAACAAATGCCCCCAATGCAGTACTTTATTCGAACCGGGTACCATAACTACTTTGAGTTGTGGTCACCCACTTCCCGCTCTTCCTGCTGCTGTTGCGCATGACGGGAGGGGTTCTTTAATCCTACATAAGGGTCTTGTTAATGATACTCCGGTCTCACTACTTTTCGATTCCGGATGCACCACTATTGGTGTTAGACAATCGCTTGTAGATCCATCTTGTGCTACAGGAAGGGTTATTAAATGTGACACATTTGGCGGCACTCTAGAAAAATATCCTACTGCTGTAATTCGCATTGCCACTCCTTTCTTTACTGGAGATGTGCATGCTTGTCTCTTACCTAATCCTATTGCGGACCTTATTATTGGTCGTATTCACGGAGTTAGGGAGTGTACCCCACAGCAGATTGCTGCTTGGGAAAATAATAACATGCAAGCTACAAATGCAGTAGTTACAAGAGCACAAGCTCTACAAACACCCGAAACTTCACTGGATAGTGATAATGAAGTTGATAGCCAAGATAGTCACTTAGTGATTACTCGTGACTCTTTCATAAAATTGCAAGAAGAAGATCCTTCTTTAAAAAAATTCTTCGTTCTTGCGAAGAAAGGTGATCCGAATCAGGATACAAATAGAAAATCTTGGATTGCAATGAGAAACGGCGTACTTGTACGTATGGTACAAGATTCGACTACGTCGGCACATTCGCAAATTCTTGTTCCCAAGAGCATGAGAGTCCAAATATTACAACATGCTCATGACTCGCAATGTGCTGGACATATGGGTTTTGCCCGTACGAAGTCGAGAGTCCTTGCGGCTTTCTTTTGGCCTTTTGTCAATAAGGACATTCGTATTTACTGCCGATCATGCAAGGTATGTCAGGAGGTCAAATCTAGAGGACCACGACATGCTGCGCCTATCCAGGCTGCTGACATTCCTATTCGGCCGTTTCAGAAAATGGCCATAGATATTATTGGCCCTTTTAAGGTCAAGTCGGCCAGAGGGCATCAGTTTATCCTTACATGTGTCGATATGTGCACACGTTGGCCAGAGGCTATTCCTCTTAAGAGCATATCTACTACAGATATCGCAGATGCTCTTTGGTTGATATTTTCTCGCTTGGGGTTCCCCAGAGAAATATTGTCAGACCATGGCACTCAACTCATATCTGACACTATGTCACAGGTAATGTCTACCTTACATATTGAACGATCTCTCAGTAGTATCTACAATCCTATGTCTAATGGGTTAGTTGAGCGTCTGAATAGAACGCTCAAGACTTTGCTTGGTAAGATAACTGAAGATCATCCTCAAGATTGGGACAGGGTTTTACCCGCGGCTCTCTTTGCCTATAGAGAAGTCCCTAATGAACACACAGGATTTTCTCCCTTCGAACTTGTCTTTGGCGCGCGTCCACGCGGCCCTATGTCTTTATTACACGATCTCATCACTGCCGATGATATTAGCGATGAAACTCAATCCTCATATGAGTATGTCATTGCTCTTAGACAAAAGATCATTGAGGCATGTAAGCTAGCAACTGCTTCATCAGAAATTGCTAAAGAGAAGGCAAGGCAGTTTGCTAACAAGAATAGATGTCTACGACAACTTTGTCCAGGTGACAAAGCATTCGTCCTACTCCCCAGTAGGGAAAATAGACTTCTTATTGCATGGAAAGGTCCGTATGCAATAGTCTCTCGGATTTCCGATGTTGACTATGTGGTCGATATTGATGGAAAGCATAAAACTTTCCACATAAACATGCTTTCGGAATTTCACGAACGTCCGGACTATTTGCTGCCTATTTTCCAGGCAACGGATGATGCTCCTGCACCTCACGGTCATTATTCATCCCTGTCTGTCATTCAGGATGAGGAAGCTACCTTCTCTGATGTCAACCTTCCCCTTCCAGTGGTTCCATTACATTCCACGGAATCTTGGAAAAACGTTTCTGTTTCTCCTAATCTTTCTGGTGACGAACATCGACAAGTCTCGTCGATGTTACAAACATTTCAGGATGTTCTCACTGACATTCCTGGACACACAGATGTCATAGAACATGACATAATTCTTACCGACAATAATCCAATTAGGGTTAGGCCGTATCCTATTCCTATACACTTTCAGTCGCAAGTGGAAAAGGAATTGGATGAAATGATTCAATTAAATATAATTGAACCATCGACTTCACCATATTCTTCTTCCATGGTTATTGTCCGGAAGAAGGATAAGAACATACGAATTTGTGTTGATTATCGCAAATTGAATCAGGTCACAAAGTTCGACGCTGAACCGATGCCTTTGTTAGAAGATCTACTGATTAGACTTTCTAATTCTAGATTCTTCACTAAACTTGACTTGTCTAAAGGTTATTGGCAAGTGCCTTTAGCAGAGCATGCCAAACCTCTTACTGCTTTTTCTACACCTAGGGGTCTATTTCAATGGAATGTTATGCCTTTTGGTCTCATGAACGCCCCTGCCACTTTCGTTCGCATGATGCGTCGAATTCTGTCACATCGTTCGGATGTCATCGCATACTTAGATGACATCTGTCTCTTCAGTGATACCTGGGAAGATCACTATTTAGGGTTATATGACTTACTGTCCACTCTACGTGAGAATAATTTGACAGCAAAACCTTCTAAAGCTTTTGTTGGTTTTGGTGAAATCTCTTTCCTGGGTCATCGTGTTGGTCATGGTCTCTTGAAGACAGAAGACCACAATACTTCCAAAATACTGAACATCTCTGTTCCTAAAACGAAGAAACAAGTTAGGAGTCTCTTAGGTTTAATTCAATTTTATGGGAGATTTATTCCAAATTTATCTTCGATCATGGCACCTCTATCAACATTGTTGAAGAAAGGTTCGCCTAATCTGGTCCGTTGGTCTGAAGAATGCCAATCTTCACTAGACCAAATCAAGAATATATTTTCTTCTCCTCCCATCTTAAGATTACCTACTCTTGATAGGACTTTTGTTCTTCGGAGTGATGCTTCATCACTGGGATTGGAGCAGCACTGATGCAAGAATATGCAAATACTCTGCATCCTGTTATGTACATTTCTAGAAAACTAAATGCGGCAGAGAGGAACTACTCGGTTTTAGACCGTGAGTTGTTAGCGATGGTTTGGTCAATTCTAAAACTACAAAGATTCCTCCTGGGCGCACATTTCATTCTAGAGACTGATCAGAAAGCTCTTACAGCTATTCAGACTAAGAATTTGAAGAGTTCGAGATCCACTCGATATGCTATAGCTCTTCAACCTTTTCACTTCACGGTACGAGCTATCCGTGGTGCGGATAATGTGATGGCTGACATTTTGTCTAGATGCCCACATGACTCCAACTAATACTTCTGTCCTATATTTCCATACATTACAGAGTCATAACACACCTATATTTCTACAATAGATTAGCACATCTGTACTTACTTTATATGTACACACTATCGTGCTTTGTTGTCATCTTCTTCTGTTCGTTTTTTAAGATGATAGAGGAGGAATGAGTAGTTAATATAAGGGCCGTTAGTTTACTAAACAGCCACAATTATTAATAATGTATTGTACCTTATGAAGCATATTAGTTATTAATTAGCATTATATTGCTTGTACTTTCTCAGAATGTCATTGTTGAGCTGAGGACTTACCTTACTAGTATCAAGCATGACGAGTTCTAGATTGTGTACTTACCCTCGGAATACCAGAGCATATGTCCTGGATCGTCATGTAGTTTAACTTTACTATGTACTTATGTCATTACATGTCAAAGAATGTACTATTTAAATTTTCCTATCAGATTTGTACATCCATTTTTAAAGACAATATTAGAGTATGCTGTTTAATGATGATTATAGTAACTTGCATACGTATATTGTGTTTACATGCTAACGTGATGTGTGTTGGTGACACCTCCCCGATGTGAATATTTTTTGAGACATATTTATTTTTTCTGTTGAGGTATATCCTCACCAGACACTCTATAATTAGCCTATTGTTTGGCAATTTAGTTAATTATCAGCGCATAATTCGTGCGTTTTGAGCCGCTTATCGCATGCTCTTTGATATTTAAAAAAAAAAATATGTTCCACATTTTTTTTATCGGGAGGAGGTGGTGATATGTTGCGTGATAAATTCTCGCAACATCATTTTATTACAATATCTATTTTATAACGCAAGGGCAACAACTGCTTGAAATTTATAGTCACTTTTCTCGGTAAGCATTTGTCTTCTCGCGTTGGTATCGAATGCAGTTAAGTTTGAGCTGTGGTCATTTTGCGCTGGACTGCGCATGACTTGTCTTGCTTCTTGGTCGATCGGTTTCCGCCCACCACTAGTGGAGTGAGCGATTTGGAATGGCGAAAGAGATGCCTCGTTGAAGAGGGGATCTCCGCTTTTTTTTGTTCTGTCAGGGATGTGTAGTCCTCTTATGGATATTTCGTTTATTCGGGATAATACCTCTAGTGTATTTGCACATGCCGGGAGGCGTGATATTTCTGTATTTCTTGAAAGCAAGGTAAATTGACTTTTTCATTAACTCTATCGATTTTGGGTCGTGAGCGATTTCGATTCATAGCCTGTCTTCGAAAGTCGTCGTCACGAGATGTTTTTTTCCCAGCTCACATGTCGCTGCATTGTACTGCATCGGTTGATGCAGGTACCAAGGACCATTACTTGCTACTTTGTTAAATGAACTAGGTTTGGAAAACCTTTATTATCTAGAGGATATTTTTGAGGACATTATTTATACTTCGGCAGACGTGTCTGTCTTGCTGAAGTCAAACTAAGGAGAGTGAACTGATCTCATACATCTGGTTATCTCCTGGCTGTTATAGAAAAGGATGGAGTTTTTCACCTGACTACATTTACAGCACTTTGAAATATAACATGCATCTGACTCATCATTGTAATGCTGTCTACCGTCTATTGCTGTATTGAATGTTGCTGTGATAATGACTGTTTGATGTGCCTACATATTCGCGTAACCATTTTGTCACTGTGGCGTCCACAATAAATAATGAAGAAAAACGTCAACGGCTGTTACAAGAATCATTGACTTTATACGTCGTGAGTTTACTGACGTCCTATGTGGATTGCCCTGTTATTTTTGTATGAACATTGTTTTGACTAAACACATCTGCACACTACACAAAACCAGACATGCGGATACCATCCATCATCATATGGCATCACGCATCACTCCTACTTCATAACTAATTTATACTCTATTTCTACACTGAGCACAATACGTCACAAACATTGAGTTCAGAGCGTGCATTATTTCTTTCTAGTCAATAATCTAGGTGTCAGTGTACTGTTTGGCCATTCCATGCAGTTTTACTTTCCTCCGACACCTTCTGTTCAGGCTGGAGCACTATAGGCTTTACATCATGTTCGCTACTGAACTACACATAGATACAGACATAAATTACACTGGCTAACAAAAAAATTTTTTTTTTTCTTTCTCTAACATTTCAATGTTTTTCTGGTCAATTTTAATGCGCTGTTTTTAAATCTGCAAACCGTTTTTCTCTATCAGGTCGGGATCTCTAGAAATACGCAATTGAAGTTTTTTAACAACGCATACAGTATTACAACATCATTTGTACAAGAAGTATAACAGTTATGTAGGCTTGAATTTCTTTGCAGTCGACTTTCGTCGGTGAATGGCATGTGGTACATCGCGATGAAGCATCCAACAATAATCGGCAAGCATGGTCACACTCCACCGTCCTTGATAACGTGACTCCATTACGGCGATATCTTGATGGAATCGTTCTCCATGTTCATCGCTGACTTCGCCAAGGTTGTCAGGGAAAAAGTCAAGATGCGAATCGAGCAAATGGATTTTGAGGGACATGTTACAGCCCATAATTCTGTACGCATGTATGCACTGCTTAACAATATGCACATAGTCGACAGATTTGTGATTTCCCAGAAAGTTATCGATGATCGATTTGAATGCCATCCATGCGCGAAGTTCACTACCATGTAACAAGTTCTCGAATTGTTTGTCTGCAATAACTTTCCTAATCTGAGGTCCTACAAAGATACCTTCCTTTATCTTTGCATCGCTAATCTTTGCATCGCTAATTTGCGGAAACTTTTCTCGAAGATAAGTGAAAGCTTTGCTCGTTTTATCTAACGCTTTTACGAAATTCTTCATGAGCCCCAACTTTATATGTAACGGTGGTAAAATGATGCTGTCTTTGTTAACTAATGGCTCGTGTATTACATTTTTATGCCCGTGCTGCATACGATCCCTGATAGGCTACACCTTTCTTGCATAATGTTCCTGTCTGTTGCGGCTGTCCCATTCACATAGGAAGCAACAAACTTTAGTATACCCAGTTTGCATGCCCTTGAGAATTGCAATGACCTTTAGGTCTCCACAAATCCGCCATTGGTAGTCATTGTACTTTATTTTTGCCAAAAGTATAGCCATATTGTCATAAGTTTCTTTCATATGAACAGAGTAGGCGACTGGAATTGATGAAAATAAATTTCCATTATGCAATAACACGGCTTTTAGACTAGTCTTGGAAGAGTCGATGAAAAGTCGCCATTCGTTGACTATGTGCTCATGACCGAGGTGCACCATTAGACCTTTTACATCTTTGCAATAGCAAATGTCATCATCCATCTCAAAGTATTGAACAAGTTCTCTGTGTCTATCACGAAATTTAGATATCGGAGTATTGGGCACTAAAAGATTCCATTCTTTGAGTCGCGAACCGAGTAATTCTGCTTGTCCTTTGGGGAGAGCGAGATCACGTATTAGATCTGAAAGTTCTGAATGGTTAATTAAGTGAACACCATCATTCACCGGTATATAATCCGAGTCAGAATTAGTTTCTAAAGCAGGTAAACTATTACTTTCTGATGGTTCATTCACGTCCAACGGATATTGTTCTGGTGGAACTGGGATCGGACACGTGATTGGATCATGAGGAACTGGTTTCGAAACCGATTCAATATTTGGATAAACCACAGACTTTCTAGTTTTAAAAGTGAAACCATAGATATTTGTCAAGCAGAAGTAACAATCAGTAGCGTGATTTGTCGGTTCACGCCATATTACTGGCACTCAAAAAGGCATCGACTTATGCTTCGGCGATTTTCGTAACCAACCTGCCAATGTATTTGCACAAGTCGAACAAACTGCATTTGGCTTCCAAGATTTATTTGCATCATCAACTTTCGAATCGAAATAAAGTTCATATGCTTTCTTTAGCAATGGTGTAAAGTTTTTCTGGTGAACACGATCGGTAAAATATCCGCACACGTAACAGAACAGATCAGCCGAATTTCTACAATTTCTAGAAGCCATATTTCACTCAGAATTATTTCAAAATACAGTAACTATTTGAAATATAACGTAACATATGTCATGCATCTTTTAGCAGTATAAAAAGTAGAATTATTTTGCATTTTATTAATTTTAAAAAAGTTATATAGTAAAAATGAAACGGAGCAAATAACGGTTTCCCAAAAATATATTTATTCACAAATATCTTAAGAACCCGACGTGATAGAGATAAACGGATTTCAAATTTGAAATCAGCGCAACAAACTGACCTAAGAACACTTATTCTTATATAAGAAAGAAAAATGTTGTTTGTCAGTGTTATCAATTTACATTCAATTTTCATTAAAAGATATTGAATATTTCAAGCTTACCACAATTCATGGAAATAATAAACAGTTTCGTTGACTGGCAATGAATATAGCACAACTCCGATCTGCCGATGTCCCAGGCTTTATTTTATACAAAATATACACTGGTGCTCAACGCACTGCTTCTTAGTAGGTTTATTACAAGATGTGGCAAGGAACAGACGCTCTGAATTGAGTATATTCGCAGCTCTACCCAATCAAACCATGTCTACACATCTTTTCAAAAAAAGTACCCCCTTTTCACGTTTCCCCTGACAACACAAGATAGTATTTATAGCCCGACCAATCGTGTTTAGTCTTACATTTGTTGCGCTCCAATCAAATAGGAGTTAACATGGTAGGCTATTTCCGTAACGTAATGTTTTTTCAAACACGTTATAAAAAAAAATTTTATGAGCAGAAATGATTTCATGCTGTCAGGCACCCCCACTATTTTATTTTGGCCATAACTTGGTAATTCCTAGACTATTTGCGTAACGTTTTACATATTCTTTGTCAGCAAGCCCTAAGGAACCCAAATATACGAATTTAATGGAGCCAATATGCATTTTCTTCTAGGATAGTCGTGCTGTTACTACCTTCTCACTTCCAAACTTGAGGGTGTCTGGGTACTGTCATGTTTTCAAACGTAAACCAGTATATTGTCATAATTCCCAATAAGCGTTTTTCAGGATTTTAAAACCTAACTCTGGTATGGGTGGTGAATTTTATCACTGTCGATTTGAAAAAGTTAGTGCATGTGGCCTTACACGCGTGATGGCAGCAATTGTGTATCGCGCGACGCGTGTTTAGTATTGCATGCTTCCTGCCTTCATTCGCCCCTCTCTCTCTCCTGCATTATCTGTCTTTTAGTTACGCCGTGTATGGAATGAATGAAATATTAAATCTAGGTCATTGATCAGCTTGCGTATCTCAAGGTTTTTCCAAGAAATACAGTACACGTTTCATTGAAGAAAGCGTGCAGCGACACAGTAGGCTTTTACTATCAACGTGAAAGCGTTACAATTTGCAGACGAAGTAGAAAACAAGGGGATTTCGAGTACAGTCATTGTGACAGCACTGTTCTTTACCATTCTTCTTTCCTTTTATTAAATTTATTTGTTAGGCTTTACATTTACCTTTTAATTTATATATGTGGATTAGAATATTTCACGACATCTCCCCTCTTAAAACAGACATTATATGTCAGTCCTTTATTCTATATACACATAGAGAAATTTATTATTATTTCTGGGGTTTACGGTGATTCTCATCACACGGATGGCGGCTTAAAAAATCCGCTCCCAAATTTGTTTTTCCAGATATATACTCAATGCTAAAATTATATGGAGCCAAAAGTAAGGACCATCGGAGTAACCTAGAGTTCTCATGCCTAGCCTGTGCTAGAAACGATAAAGGTTTGTGATCCGTTTGCAACTTAAATGCCTTCCCATACAGATAAATATTGAATTTCTTTATTGCCCATATTACTGCAAGACATTCTTTTTCGCTAGTTGAGTAGTTGATTTCAGCTTTATTCAACTTTCTGCTAGCATATGCCACTGGGCTTAATTCCCCATCCAATGCATCTGATTTCTGTAGTAGAGTTGCACCTAACCCAATATTACTGGCATCCGTCCTTACTATGAATTCTTGACTTAAGTCAGGTAATTTCAAAATAGGTTTGCTTGTGAGCTTTTCCTTCAATTCCTGGTAAGCCATTTCACATTGTGGTGTCCATGTAATGCGATCTGGATGTCCTTTACGTGTCAAATCAGTTAACGGTGCACATATGGAATTAAAGTTTTTGATATACTTCTGGTAGAAACCACATAATGAGACAAAGGATCTCACGTCCTTCTTGGTTTGTGGTCTCGGGGCTTTCTTTAGTTTCTCTAAATTCTTTGGGTCAGGGGTCATGTTTCCCTGATAAACTGTGTGTCCCAAAAATTCCAATTCTTTACATCCAACGCAACATTTGGTTGGTCGGGCTGTTAAATTTGCTTCCCTAAGTCGATTAAACAGCATATTCAGAGAGTCAATGTGTTCCTCAAATGTTTCTGTTGCTATAAGGATATCATCCATGAAATTTGTTATATATGGATTATTCAGAGGGTCCAATAATTTTCTCATCATTCTAGAGAAGACACTAGGCGCATTCTTCAATCCAAATGGCAATCTATTAAACTCATAGTGTCCTTCTGAGGTACTAAAAGCTAGGTATGGTCTAACCTCAGGCTTTACTGGAATCTGATAATATCCTTTACTCAGATCCACTTTTGAGAAATATTTAGCTTTATTTAGTCTGGCAAACAGCTGATTTGTATCCGGCAATGGATCCACCTGTCCTTCTGTAATAGCATTCAGTCTCCTGTAATCTATACAGAGTCTATGTTCTCCAGAGGGCTTCCTTAAGAGTACAACACCGGAACTATACGAAGGATTCACTGTGTGAAATAATTCCTTCCTTCAACAGATAGTCTATCTCTTCCTTCAAAGCTTTCTCCTTAGCAAACGGAATCGAATATGGTTTCATACAGACAGGTGTGGGGTCTATCAGTTTCATATCATATTCCAATAGGTTTGTATGCCCTGGTCGGTCTGTTAACACCTCTGCATGATTATTTAGAACCTGTTGCACTCTCTCTTTCTGAGTTTTCGTTAAATGTGTACTGATTTTCACCTGTGCTGCTGTCTCACAGGGGTGTAATGGATATTCAAATGATGAAAGTGGTTCCTTTTTCATCTCCATGGCGATGGACAAGGTCAACAAGTGTGTCTCTTCCTGATGTTCTCTTTCCAAATATTTCTTCAGGAGATTCACATGATAGATTTTTTCTTTCCCCTTCTTATCTATCTTATAATTTGTTCTAGACACCTTCTCTAAAACTGTATATGGACCTTGCCATCCAATCTGTAACTTATTCTGACTCCCGGGGAGAAGAAGCAGTACCTTCTCTCCCACAGCCAAATCTCTGTCTTTCGCCTTCCTGTTATAATAGGCAGCATGTTTCTTCCTGGCTTGTTTCAAATTTTCATTGGCAAGTTTCCAGCCAGTTTTTAAACGAGTGGTCAGCTCATTCACATATTGGTATGAAGATGTAATGTTTTCCTCTGCCTTTTCATCAGTCCACGTTCTTAACAAAGCTTCGAGTGGACCTTTTATTGGCCTTCCAAACAATAATGTTGCCGGGGCCATACCGGTTGAACTATGGGGTACCTCCCGATAAGCAAAGAGGGCGGCGTGCAGGTACTGGTCCCATGTATCTGGTTTTTCGTGTGCCAACTTTCTCAGGATCGACATCAACGTGCCGTTAAATCTTTCCACTTGGCCGTTCCCTTGGGGATGGTACACACTACAATGGAAGTGTTTGGCCTGGAAGATCCTGAAAACTTCTTCAGTTAGTTTCCCCTTGAACTGAGAGCCATTATCAGTCAAGATTTGATTGGGAAAGCCTAACCTTGTGAAAATTGTGAGCAATGCCTCTGCCACATGTTTAGAATCAATCGATGACAGGGCTACTGCCTCTCCCCACATAGAACAAGTGTCCACCAGAGTCAGAATGTAGCTGTTCCTTCTCTTGGTTCGGGTGAGAGGTCCCACAAGATCCACGGCAACTCTCTCAAAGGGTGTTCCCACTATGGGCATTTCCCCCAGAGTTGCTGGTGCAGTCCAATGTTTAGGTGCTACTCGTTGGCACTCTGGACAGGATTTTACATATCGTTTGATATCTTCAGTTATTCCTGGCCAGAAATAGTGACAAGCTATTCGCTGTCCTGTTGCGCTGATTCCCATATGACCACTGAAGGGAATCGCATGCCCTAGTTCCAACACTTTAGTCCTATATGAAGTGGGAAGGACCAGCTGTCCGTGACCATTGGATTCAGATCCAGCCTTCCTATATATCAGTTTGTTCTTCATATAAAACTCTCCCTTGCCTGGAGGTGTATGAGATTTGGGCAACTTCTTGAAACATGGCTTGAGTGTTTTGTCCTCAGCCTGTGCCTTCCTCATCTCATCTGGGTGAGTATTTATTGGATTATCCTCCTCCTTTTTAGACTGTGATCTGGTCTGCACTGTTGCCAATATCACAGGTCTCTTGGGATTTCCCAAGAAGACATATCTACACCCCAATATCAGAGGGTAGATTGGCTCATTTATCACTGCTGCTTTTATGATTCCTTCCACATATTGCGTTTTCACTTTTATTCGGGCGACGGGAAGTGTCATGGTAGCTACATCCTTGGTTGCAGTTTGAATCTCCACTGTTTCTGTGGTGTATTGATCGGCCTGCACCAGGTGAGAACTCACAACGGAATCGTAATCTAAACCGGTATCATATAAACACCTTATAGTGACACCATTACAGATGACATCTTCACAGACTGGGGGGTGGCATGGTTCCTGTAGTTCTTCAGGTTTGACCTTCTTTTCCTTTTCCCCCGATGTCATAGCAGCACAATGAGGAGGTTTCCTTCTACAATGGTCAGTGTCATGATTGTTCATCTTACAATTTTTACACCACCTTTTTCCTTGGTTGAAAGATTTTCTTTCATCATATTTCCTTTCATCGAATTGTGGGGTTTTATTTTTATTTTCATACCGTGGCCTATCAAACTGGTGCTTACCTTTGTTTTGATCCCTAGGATCAAATTTATTAAAGTTCTGTGGTGCCCTAAAGTTATCCACTTGTTTCTTTTTATTACCTGTTACCTCTGCTTGAGCTGCTTGATACCTTTCAGCAACATTTAGCACTCACCCAGCCTCTCTGCACCTTGTTCCATGAGAAACTTTCTCAGGTCTGGAGCCATGGACTCTCTTAATTGCTCTATAAGGACCATTTCCTTAAGATCTTGGGTTTTCCCCAGAGAAGTCCATTTCTCCAAGTATGTCTCTATTCGTGCAGAGAACTGGTGATAGGTTTCACCTGACAGTAGTTTAGCATTCCTAAATTTTTTCCTATAAAATTCTGCATTCTTTTCATATCTTAACAAAAGAGCCTGCTTTAGCATGTCATAATTTTCCTGATCACTTCTGCTCATTTTTGCAAAAACTTCATAAGCTGCCCCACGAAGTCCTTGAGATAACTTTAAGCTCCACCTTTCTCTCTCTAACCCATACGTGGTAGCTAATAGTTCATACCTATTTAGATAGCTCTCTATATCATCGTCTTTCTCAACAAAATGATCTAAATGAAAATTCATAGCTGAGGTTGAGGCTCCTTGGCTAGCAGTGGCATCAGAGGCAAAGGGACTGGCACCATTTTCAGGAGCATGGCCTTGAAACTCAAACTCCCTTAGTCGTAACTCATGTTCCCTTTGTAATCTCTTATCTTCTGCTTCCCTTTCTGCAGCTAATCTCTTGTCTTCCCTTTCTGCAGCTAATTTCTTCTCTTCCCTTTCTGCAGCTAATTTCTTCTCTTCTCTTTCTGCGGCCTGTCTTCTTTCCTCGGCTTCCCTTTCTGCAGCTAATCTTTTGTCTTCCCTTTCTGCAGATAATTTCTTCTCTTCCCTTTCTGCATCCAATGCTTTAGCCTCTTTGTCAGCCTCAATCTGCAACCTCTTAGCCTCAGCCTCTAACTTTCTTTCGGCCTCTTTTTCTAATCTTCTTTCTTCCCGTTCAATATATTTGTCACATTCAGCAGTGACATAAGAAATCATAATCTGCCCGTCCATTCCTAACTCTTTCGCAGTCTGTACAGCAGCAGATCGAAATTTTGCCAGGTCGGCCATTGTCTAACAGATAAATGTCTAAAATATGTAACTAAACAATTTTATCTATGACTAACTAACTTAGGACAACACAGGCACTGTGAGCTCAACCTTATTTATTTTCACCCAAGGATACCTTTTAATTCTTATTATTCCCTGAAGTGAATTACCCCCAATATTTGTAATAGGGAAAGATTCAAAATCCCGAGAGCGAGACCCCAATATATGTGGTAAAGTGGGATGTTATAAATATTTATAGGGGACTTAGTGTACTGACTGAGATCAGCTGTGAAGGTATCTATATCTAATAAGAGTAGTGTATTATAGATAACCTTACTTGCTGCCACATATGTATACCTCAGTCAGAATTATTCTGGAATAGTGTGATGACTACGTTATATGTCTAGGGTATGTGTATGATGAAGTGTAAGTCATAACAACAACAGACAGTTAAACAATTTAATTTATTCCACCACACTTGACAACACTGTGACACTCACATACATAAAACACTCTACGAGGATATCTTAAAGGAGTCACTGATAACTTTTCAAATAACAATATGTATTCAGTGCTGTCATGAATGTATATGTGTCCTGATTCAAATACAAAGGGAACCAGGAATCACAATCAATTTTAATTACAAGTTATATGTACAGAATTTATCAACATGAATCTTGTAGTGACATATATTTTTAATAGTATCCTATGTGTGTCAGTTGTGTAGTAGTAATATGAGGTAATACTGGTTTTATTTTGTTTTTTCAAGCTCTGTTGGTATTTGTCATCATGACTTCAATAGTTTGTTTTTGTTGGCACTAGTATTAGAGATGTTCTCAGTTCCTGGCATTAAAACAATTAAATTCCCCTCTTAATTTTATTTTAGAATGTCATTTTAAGATGGGGGTACATAATGTTGAGCTCCATGGCCACACTCTCTTATCTTTCGTGATGACTGCAGTAAAAGCCTCCTCTGCTCGATTACTTTAATGAGTTCTGGAGCCACCCCACTGGTTGCTATATGGACCAAGGAGTATGCTGTCCGCCTCTGGCTTCAGCAAAGCTCTGACCAGGTGCTGCTCAATAACTTTAAGACCACGGTCCCTGAAACAAGAAGGTTGTACCTCCTACTTCATAACTAATTTATACTCTATTTCTACACTGAGCACAATACGTCACAAACATTGAGTTCAGAGCGTTAGGCCAACTGTCAGCTTCATCTGAAATACTTTATACCAGTATTTTCCTCCCTAATGGTTACTACGCCTCTGCAATTCCAGCATTATTTCTTTCTAGTCAATAATCTAGGTGTCAGTGTACTGTTTGGCCATTCCATGCAGTTTTACTTTCCTCCGACACCTTCTGTTCAGGCTGGAGCACTATAGGCTTTACATCATGTTCGCTACTGAACTACACATAGATACAGACATAAATTATCAATTTACATTCAATTTTCATTAAAAGATATTGAATATTTCAAGCTTACCACAATTCATGGAAATAATAAACAGTTTCGTTGACTGGCAATGAATATAGCACAACTCCGATCTGCCGATGTCTCAGGCTTTATTTTATAAAAAATATACACTGGTGCTCAACGCACTGCTTCTTAGTACGTTTATTACAAGATGTGGCAAGGAACAGACGCTCTGAATTGAGTATATTCGCAGCTCTACCCAATCAAACCATGTCTACACATCTTTTCAAAAAAAGTACCTCCTTTTCACGTTTCCCCTGACAACACAAGATAGTATTTATAGCCCGACCAATCGTGTTTAGTCTTACATTTGTTGCGCTCCAATCAAATAGCAGTTAACATGGTAGGCTATTTCCGTAACGTAATGTTTTTTCAAACACGTTATAAAAAAAAATTTTATGAGCAGAAATGATTTCATGCTGTCAGGCACCCCCATTATTTTATTTTGGCCATAACTTGGTAATTCCTAGACTATTTGCGTAACGTGTTACATATTCTTTGTCAGCAAGCCCTAAGGAACCCAAATATACGAATTTAATGGAGCCAATATGCATTTTCTTCTAGGATAGTCGTGCTGTTACTACTTTCTCACTTCCAAACTTGAGGGTGTCTGGGTACTGTCATGTTTTCAAACGTAAACCAGTATATTGTCATAATTCCCAATAAGCGTTTTTCAGGATTTTAAAACCTAACTCTGGTATGGGTAGTGAATTTTATCACTGTCGATTTGAAAAAGTTAGTGCTAGTAGCCTTACACGCGTGATGGCAGCAATTGTGTATCGCGCGACGCGTGTTTAGTATTGCATGCTTCCTGCCTTCATTCGCCCCTCTCTCTCTCCTGCTTTATCTGTCTTTTAGTTACGCCGTGTATGGAATGAATGAAATATTAAATCTAGGTCATTGATCATCTTGCGTATCTCAAGGTTTTTCCAAGAAATACAGTACACGTTTCATTGAAGAAAGCGTGCAGCGACACAGTAGGCTTTTACTATCAACGTGAAAGCGTTACAATTTGCAGACGAAGTAGAAAACAAGGGGAATTTCGAGTACAGTCTTTGTGACAGCACTGTTCTTTACCATTCTTCTTTCCTTTTATTAAATTTATTTGTTAGGCTTTACATTTACCTTTTAATTTATATATGTGGATTAGAATATTTCATGACAGTACACACTGGGACATAACGAGTACATCATGGGTATGTTGACACATCAATTTGCAGGCATACATAGTAGATCCAAAATCATGACACATTCATAAATAATAGGTAGTACATCAATGGCCGCATCCCCTATCTGACTAAGCGCGTCAGTGAAGGCGGATCGGTAAGTAACTAAAGTTGCTTTATGTTCACAGTTTATCATATTGTGAAACCACGATAAGGGGTTTCTATCAAAATTGAGATCTCCTTGCCACTGTCCGAATAATAAGATACATGCCCCGTTCTTTGGACAGTGATTCAAAAATACGATGACAGGAATGTAACATGGCCGCCTTCCTGAGTTGTCGCTCACTCGCTCACAGGAGGATATATATATAAGCCAAAGTTAATTTGCAATACATATGCATAATTTCATAAAGTTCCTCCATACAGATCTACCGTAATCCAGTTACCTCACGTAGACATAATTACAGTATGGAGCCCGTCATCTCCGTCGATACAAACTTGACCCTAGCGTTGCGAAGCACAAAATTCCAGCTAGGCCTAACCGACCTGAGATCATCAAAACAGGGACTGGAATTACCTGGAGTCCGAATCATACATGGTACCGTACATTAGGAGAGTCTCTAACACACAACTCTAGTAGAGACACAATCTCCTATAGAAGAAAAACCACTTCGTAAATCATTTTTACTGAAGAATCTACCAGCCCTGGAAAAATGCGTAACCGCCATTGTCACGGTACATCGGAACTCATCACGACTAGACAAGACAACTCCTACTTCCGCTAGAGCGGTGTAACAAGAATATAGTCCTGCCTACCCATCCAAAATATGCAATATAGGACTGATTCTACTTGTACTAATAATATGTAATACATATGAATTCAGGCCATAAACATAATAAGCAAATTAATCTATTTTCTGGCCCTAAGAAATAGGTACGGACAAGGGTGTCATATCCATGCGCCGAATTAATATCAAGAACGATTACTCCTATAATCAAAAGGGTAAAACAATTATGGATTATCTAGCCTTCCCCATAGACAGCATTTTCATACACAAATGAATGAATGTCTATATCTTTTCCATATTAAATAGCCATATCGATTTTTGTAATATGTGCGTCAAAATATGCACGCAACAACAACCTCGTGCCTTTTTTGTGCCATGCAATGCACTCTCATTAAAATTTGTTTCAGTGATGATGCTTAGTGTTGTCTAGTAGCAACTAGTTTTTTCAGTTGAGTTCAACAGATCTATAAATTATTTCTTTGCATCGACTCAGCGTTGGCAAATTCTAATTAACCATGTATCAGACTTAGGCATAACTGTTAAGTTATTGAGTAAAACAAGATGAGAGAGTCAGATCGATGCTTTAAAACCACTGAGATAACATCTTGGTAATATATATGATGCTTTAATATTGTCACGAAATTGCCTCCCCTTGCTTTCCAGTAGTGGTCCACTAATGGTCACAACGCAAGCGTATCTAAAAGTAGGTCGTCCAAGGTATCTATCTTCGCGCAAGATTACTCTTGGCACACCCCAAACCGAGTAAACCTGGTAGCAGTTTACCATCTCTTCTTGACTGTGCAAACGACTGGGAGATGGCGGTAGACCTACCTGGACAGGGGGCATATCCAGAGAGTATCAGGAAATCGCGGAGACGGCCGGATATAGTGCTTCATTCTTCAGCAACGCTTCAGGTCATACTGATTGAACTGACCGTGCCATTTGAATCCAGATTAGACGAGCAACATTCATTCAAAGCGGCCAAGTATAGCGATCTGGCCGCAGATCTGAGACACGATGGATTCAGTGCAAGGGTCATGGCGGTTGAAGTGGGCGCAAGAGGGCTTGTGGCTGCATCAGTGTATGATTTATTGAAACTGTTGGGGCTGAAGGGACAGTCTAGAACAAGGGCACTGAAGAGGCTTAGCGAAACTGCCGAAAAGGCATCAGGCTGGCTGTGGAACAACCGCAATGGGCAATGGAAATCGTGACAATAAACGCTGCGGTACAAAGCACCAAAATTTTTCTAAGTCCACAGCGCTGAGTTTTTCTGGTGTACTAGTAAAAGGGCTGCGAGTCTGGGGCAACAGGCGATGTATACTATAGGGAGTGTGTCAGGTACAGAATTTCAGTGGCTTGCGGCGCGCAGTGGCTAAGGCTCGTCGGCTGCGCGCTCGTGTCTCAGTGTGTGTCCTTAGTTGTGAAGGGTGACGGAACGAACGGAATAATTTGTCTTCTCTTTGTTACTTTCACAATTGCCCTCACGGCTGGCGTTGTGGATTAAAAGTTGCTGCCGTAAGTGAAATGGGTTCATTTTCGATACAAGACAACAGGAAGCTGAGACGCTTGGGAGTCATGACCCAAGTGGGCCCGCCCCCCTTAGAGTGTAAAGGAGTAATCGGGCCGAAACACTTGTCGGATGGGGGGACTCCTTCTGATGATCAGATTGCTTCCTGTTGTATCGCTCTGTAAAGAGTTTCCTATCATAGTTGCATGGTCAAACCAGTGACGATCGGGAAAAGACCGATTGACTTCTGGAAAGACAGATGACACTGGGAAAGACTAGAAACCGGCTGACCGGGTTAGCACCCCGTAAGCTGTATTCAATTGCTATAGGACCCAAAAACGATAGATGCCCCCAGGATTCACCGAAAGGGGGGGGGAGGATGATGAATCCACAGGCGCCTCAATGGAATCGACCAGACCCGTTACACGGACTTCGAGCTCTGAACAACGGCTGGAATTTCCATGTGCCTGTGGTAGGGAATTCTCTACTCAGAGAGGAATGAAAATCCACAGAACGAAAAAAGGGGTGTGGGAGGTCATCAGGGGGAGATCAACAGCGCTCTGTCTTGACGGATAAGACGTTAGAAGAACGCAGCCAGGAGTCAATCCACAGTGCTGAGTACATTCAAGTTGATCTGCCAGATGATGATCTCACACACTTCTTGGATGGGAAGAGAGATGCAATAAAGTTTCCACCTGCCAGTGCAAAAGGGCTTTGGGAACAGCTGGACGAAGCCTTGGCAAAAGAGTTGGATAACAGCCTGAAGCAGCTAACTTTGGAGAAGAAGCTGGAAATCTTCGGCGACATAATATATCTGCACTGTCGCAAAGTGTTCGGAGTGAGGGAGGCAAGGGAAAGTAACCCACCACGGAAAAGTAGAAGGCAAATTAAAAGAGAGGAAATCAGGAAACAGAAGACGCAGGCCCGAAAACTGTTGTTGCCACAGAAGGAAGAAGGGTTACGGCAAGTTTGGGAGCACCTGAAAGGCCAACATAATCCAGGATGTCTAGAGCATGCCACAATGATCCGGGAAGCAATCCAAAAGGCAAAGTCTGACAGAACAAACCTCCATGTAATCTGGTTGGATCTAGCGAATGCTTATGGATCCGTTCCACACCAGATGTTGTGGCAGGCCCTAGAAATGTATCATGTTCCACAAGAGATTGCAGCAATGCTGAAGCTGTATTTCGCAGGGTTTTCTGTCAGATTTTCAACCAGAGAGTACACAACGAAGTGGATTGGCCTTGAAGTTGGAATTGCGATGGGATGTACCATCTCTCCGATAATATTCGTCATGGCTATGCAGGTAATCCTCAATGCGGCTGAAGGAATGGCTATAGGTCCAAAGCTCGGTGGAATGTGTCACATGCCACCGCTGAAAGCATTCATGGATGACACAACAATTCTGACGTCAGATGAACATCAGGCCCGGAGGATGTTAGCACGCCTGGATGAACTAGTCAGCTGGTGCAGAATGAGCTTCAAACCCAAGAAGTCGAGAAGCCTATCAGTCAGGAAAGGGAAGATAGCAGAGGTCATATTCACGGTTTCCAGCCAAAGAATCCCTACTGTCATTGAGGAACCTGTTAAAAGTCTTGGCAGGGTGTACGATGCCTCTTTAAAAGACTCGAAGGCAGTGCAACAGACAATAGAAATGGCAGACAGAGGACTACAGATCATAGACAAAAGCAGACTCCTGGGAAAGTTCAAACTGTGGTGCCTCCAGTTCATGTTGATACCGAAGTTGCTGTGGCCACTGCTTATATATGAAATAAGCACAAGTACAGTGGAAGCTATAGAGCAGAAGGTCAACAAGTTCATGAGAAAATGGCTAGGGGTACCACCAGGTCTGTCAGATGTAGCACTGTACTGCAAAAAGTCAAAACTTCTGCTTCCCTTCAAGTCAGTTGTTGAAGAGTACAAAGTTGGAAAAGCAAGGCTTGCAATGATGCTACGCGAGTCAGCTGATGACGTGGTTAAGTCCATTCAGCCCACACTGAAAACGGGAAGGAAGTGGAGAGTGGAAGAAGCTGTTGATGCTGCTGAAGAGTCACTCAAACTGAGAGAGGTAATCGGATACACACAAACGAATAGACGGGGATTTGGGCATGGTGACATCCGCTGGTGGTCCAAGGCATCAAGCAGGGAACGCAGAGACATGGTAGTTCAGGAGATACGAGGAGCTGAGAATGATAAGAGGTTGCTAAAAGCAGTGCAGCAGGTCCAGCAAGGCCAATGGACTACATGGGAAGGAGCCCTGCAGAGATCCTTGACATGGAATGATATATGGCATATGGCACCTCTTAGGCTCAGCTTCGTGGTTAGATCAATGTATGACCTGCTGCCGTCGGCCACCAACCTTGTGAAATGGGGAAAGTCAGATGATGAGCAGTGCCCCCTGTGCCAGGGGAGGCAGACACTTGAACACGTGCTCTCAGCATGTAAGGTGGCATTAGGGCAAGGACGATACACTTGGCGCCATAACAAAGTGCTAAATGAGCTTGCTGCGACAATAGATCAGGCAAGAATGAAAGCGAATAGCAAAGTCCGGCCAGACACCACAAATACATACTTTCTGAGGGCAGGAAAGTCAGCACACCCCAAACCGAGTAAACCTGGTAGCAGTTTTCCATCTCTTCTTGACTGTGCAAACGACTGGGAGATGGCGGTAGACCTACCTGGACAGGGGGCATATCCAGAGAGTATCAGGAAATCGCGGAGACGGCCGGATATAGTGCTTCATTCTTCAGCAACGCTTCAGGTCATACTGATTGAACTGACCGTGCCATTTGAATCCAGATTAGACGAGCAACATTCATTCAAAGCGGCCAAGTATAGCGATCTGGCCGCAGATCTGAGACACGATGGATTCAGTGCAAGGGTCATGGCGGTTGAAGTGGGCGCAAGAGGGCTTGTGGCTGCATCAGTGTATGATTTATTGAAACTGTTGGGGCTGAAGGGACAGTCTAGAACAAGGGCACTGAAGAGGCTTAGCGAAACTGCCGAAAAGGCATCAGGCTGGCTGTGGAACAACCGCAATGGGCAATGGAAATCGTGACAATAAACGCTGCGGTACAAAGCACCAAAATTTTTGTGTCCACAGCGCTGAGTTTTTCTGGTGTACTAGTAAAAGGGCTGCGAGTCTGGGGCAACAGGCGATGTATACTATAGGGAGTGTGTCAGGTACAGAATTTCAGTGGCTTGCGGCGCGCAGTGGCTAAGGCTCGTCGGCTGCGCGCTCGTGTCTCAGTGTGTGTCCTTAGTTGTGAAGGGTGACGGAACGAACGGAATAATTTGTCTTCTCTTTGTTACTTTCACAATTGCCCTCACGGCTGGCGTTGTGGATTAAAAGTTGCTGCCGTAAGTGAAATGGGTTCATTTTCGATACAAGACAACAGGAAGCTGAGACGCTTGGGAGTCATGACCCAAGTGGGCCCGCCCCCCTTAGAGTGTAAAGGAGTAATCGGGCCGAAACACTTGTCGGATGGGGGGACTCCTTCTGATGATCAGACTGCTTCCTGTTGTATCGCTCTGTAAAGAGTTTCCTATCATCATAGATAGAAGATGAATGTCATTTCCCTACTCCACCTCCAAGTGGTGGTCCTGGAAACAGGCTGCATCACTGCAGTCTGGCTGAGCGAGTAGGGATCGAAGAGGGAAGGCTAACCTGGTCCCAAAAATGCCGTGCTGAAGTCGGATGTGTCGGCCGAAAGGCGCAAATATCGCAGTTTCGCTGTAAACGGACACAACGCAACCAACGTCCTTTTCAGGACGAACGAAGAAGAAGAAGAAGAAGAATTTCTAAATTAGGGTAGCCTTCACAAGAAATTCCCAGAAGTCAAGAACAAACTCTGCTTAAGGGCTGAGAAAATTTGTTAACTTATTATCTGGTCCGTCGCCTTTTGTGAAGGGGTTATGCAATGATTCTGGCCCGTCAAGCCCCCAGTTGGAGTAATGCAACGAATGCCCTCTTGTAAGTCTTCTTCTTCTTCTTCCATCCTTAGCCGCAGACCGGCAAAGCAGTCCGTGGCCAGTACGCCTAGTGGCGTCTTAGGGCAAAAAGAAATTAGTCGTTGTTCCGTTACGCCTAGTGGCGTTTATTGGTACAACAAAAAAATTAATTGTTGTTTCCGTAATCAGAGTGACTGGCAAGCGGGTGATCAGCCCACTGATCCTCTTATAAGTAATGGCTATATATATATATATATATATATATATATATATATATATATATATGTATGTATATATATATATATATATATATATATATATATATATATATGTATGTATATGTATTTATCAAGAAGAACTGGCTCATACGTTTGCTTTCGTACATATAAACTGAATCAACTATTATTGTTTAGTTTAGAATAATATACAACAAATTTAATAGTCAATTAGTTCAACAAGTTAAAATAAGGATTAAATGGGGTGAAAGTTATATTACTAGTGACTTACTAACAAAAAGAAATTCAACTCACTTTTTCACCTTTTGAACTAGTGGGGCGTGTTGCAAAAACCACGAGTTTTTGCAGCACCAATGGCAATTTTCACGTGCGGGTTAAAGTGACCCAGTTTTTGGACATTAAAAAAAACATTAACCTAGTGCACACAGAAATGCACACACACACACACATATATATATATATATATATATATATATATATATATATATATATATATATATATATATATATATACGAGGGGCGTTCAGAAAGTAATGCACCACATCGTTTTTCTCAGGAGCTGTTTATTCAAAAAGCATGAAATTTATACACAATACAGATGGATATGTCATGTAAACATCGATATTATTCAACATAATCCCCATCAACTTGTACGACTTTATGCCAGCGCGAAACAAGTGCATGTATTCCTAGCCCGTACCAGATTTTGTCTTGATCATGTAGCCATTTCTTCGCTGCATGAATCACTCCTTCATCATCTTCAAACCTTGTCCCACGGAGTGCATCTTTAAGTGGACCAAATAGATGAAAATCAGAGGGTGCCAAATCGGGACTATAGAGTGGATGGGGTAGTACAGTCCAACCCAATTAGATGATTGCTTCCCGTGTTGCCAGACTTGTGTGAGGTCGCGCATTGTCGTGAAGGAGAAGCAGGTCTGCTGGATTCTTGTGCGGCCAAACTCTGCGAAAACGTTGATTGAGTTTTTTCAATGTCTTAATGTAAGCTTGCGAATTGATTGTCTCTCCTCTTGGCATAACGTCCACAAGAATCACACCTTCGATGTCCCAAAAGACAGTGACCATGACGTTTCCAGCTGAAGGAATTGTCTTGAATTTCTTTCTTCGTGGTGATTGCGGATGATGCCACTCCATTGACTGTCTTTTTGTCTCAGGTTCAAAATGATGTGCCCAGGTTTCGTCACCTGTAACGATCTTAGCCAAAAAGTTCTCTCCATCAGCATTGAAACGCTCCAACAATTCAGAAGAAATTGCTTTCCTTTGCAATCGGTGGTCATTTGTGAGACTTCGAGGAACCCATCTTGCGCAAACCTTAGAAAATCCGAGAGTTTTTATAACTGCATTTGCACTACCAATGCTGACTGACAGCTGTAGGGCCAATTGTTGAGTAGTGATTCGCCTATCAGTAAGAATAATGCCCTCAGCGCATTTCAACATTTCTGCGTTGGTGGCTGTGGCAGGACGTCCACAGCGCGGTCGATCAAGCAGCTCCGTATCTCCACTTCCTGATTCTTTGATTCTCTGAACCCAGCGACTGACTGTACTCCTTTCGACTGCAAAACTTCCATACACATCACATAGACGCTTGTGAATGTTCACAACAGTTTCCTTCTCTGCAACGAGAAATTCTATCACAATTCGCTGCTTATAACGCAAGTTGCTAACACGCTCCAATTCAACGGTTTAGGGCAGCCGTATTATTTGGCCGGTTGCGGTGCAAATTGGTGCAAACAATTGGCGCATGCCATATTTAAAGTGTGCAAAATTTCATGCTTCTATCTTCATTATTAGCTGAGAAAAACGATGTGGTGCATTACTTTCTGAACGCCCCTCGTATATAGTATCCAAACTTTATGCCATATGACTAGTAAAAAAATGTAGTCGGAGTTCTAAAATTTCCGGAGTCGGAGTGGAAAATTGTTTTGGTTGACTCCACAAACCTGATTTACAAAAACAGCAGAAATCATATTTTCATTTGAATATTCAGCATTCCCTCACCCGTTTCTTTAAAGTGAGTCTAATTACATTACTGATATCTCAAGGGAATGCATTGGTTCTGTATGAACAACATAACTTCATACATAACCTGTAGCAACAACAGAAGATCATACATAAACTGAAGGCATAACAGAATCTTACGTATAACCAGTAGAAATAACATAATCTTAATCTCTCTCTCTCTCTCTCTCTCTCTCTCTCTCTCGCTCTCTCTCTCTCTCTCTCTCTCTCTCTCTATATATATATATATATATATATATATATATATATATATATATATATATATATATATATATATATATATATATATATATATATATATACTGTAGGAATAACGTAACTTCTTACATAACCTTTAGAAATAACATAACCTCATATATAACCTGTCGGAACACCATAATCTCATGCGTAACCTGTAGGAATAACCGAGACTGCCTTGTCATGCTTTTAGTCGGAGTCTGCCCTATCCAACGTTAATGCATTTTTCTTCACATTGCACCATTGATATTTGCCTGGTTCTGTCCGTCAGTTCTACATTAGTACTTACTTAGTCGTTCCTCTTTTACCGTGAGGTGTAGAGGTTTTCTACATTAGTGATCTTGTCATATAATTTTAATCTTACTTCTTTTTGTACATCTTTATTTCTTACGAGACCTTGCAAAAATTTTCTACTTCTATATTTCTTACGAGTCCCTGCAATATACCAATTCATGTTTATCATTTACATTGTAATCCTATTCTACGCCAGCACCCTTCGCTTTCTCCCATGTTTCACAGCCTTACAATAGGACTGACATGAGTTGCCAATTCTTAATATTTTTTTTTTTAGTCTTTGACTTCATTTACATTGATTTCTGCACATTTATGTATAGAAATGACTGACTACATTTAAAAAAAAAAAAAAAAAGCAGAGAAAGCTCAATAGCAGCAGAGTGCCAAGTCAAAAGAGTGGAACGGGTTTCACGTTATAATATTTTGACCCGGACTTTTTTCTCCGATATTTTGTTATTATTTGTGTGTATCAAAAACTCATCCCTAGATTTTCTGTATTTATCATCGTCAATTTTCTTTTCGCGCCATATGAAGCATGTAACCCTCATTACAGTTTTCCTCTTGCAAGAAGCCTGCACAAAGCTTTCACTTGCTCTTTTAGCAGATGTTTTCTGTAGCAATCGTTTTACGTCATGAAGCTGACTGACTCATACCCAACCCCCACATTAGTCGCTTGTACGACATGCCTGAGTGAACAGTAGTCATATTCTTTCTTTATCTCATAAGAAAATCGCCCCCTTCCCCCCACCCCCCCTTACCCCAATTCCAATCGGGAACTATGTATTAGTAACTTCTATTCTAGCTACACGTGAGTCAACAGTTTTGCTGTTGTTTTACCTTTAAAAAAAAATTACCATTACATCTTACCCTATGTTGAGCATGAATACGATGCGGTTTTTAAAGTGTGAATAATTCGTGAGGTCACTGAACCGTATTTGAAATATGAACCATTGAAAAAATGAACGGTTTAATGCATTTCCCAAAGCACCATTGAAATGCATACAACTCGTCACACATGAAAAACAAGAAATGTCCATTAAAGAAATTCTTTAAAACCCGAGTCTCAGAATCTGAGCTGGCACAAGTGCTTCAAACCTTCTGTGAAAAAAAAAACAAAAAAAAAAAAAACTAGAGAAACTGCTCTGTGGAAATTAAGACAGCGAGTAAAAAAGTATTGTTTTAATTTGCAATTTTAAGAAATAGAAAGAGACAGAAACAAACAATCTTTGACATTTTTTTTCATTTTGTATTTTCCATTGAAAAATACCCCCCCCCCCCCCCTTCCCCTCCCTGCACCCCCTCCCATTTGCTTTTGTTGAAATGAGATGCAGTTAAACATATGTTGGTTTACTCTCGTGTTCGGTTAAAGTGCTCCGTTAAGCACCAAAGTTATTAAACTACATTGCTGAGTTAAAGCTCATTTATGTTAATTTAGTTCCCACATACACTTCATATCAACCTAAAGAAGACAGAGGTCATGGCGCTTGGTGTGAGCAGCCCTGAGCCCATGTCAGTGGGGAGTCAGCAGCTGGAGCAGACAGATGCCTTCATATACCTAGGGTGCGTGGTGGCACCAGACGGCGGGGCGGGCAGGGACATCGGCAGCGGGGTGAACAGGGCAAGAACAGCCTGTTTTAGCCTAAACAACATCTGGAAGTCCTCTCAATACAGCACAAGCACAAAATTAAGATTATATCAGAGCTGTGTGCTTTCTGTGCTTCTCTATGGCGCGGAGAGCTGGAGAGTTACAGAGAAGGAAATGTCGAAATTGTCCTCTTTTCACACAACATGCCTAAGAAAAATTCTCCGAATCTTTTGGCCGAATATCATCACCAACCAAGATCTGCTTACTCGGAGCAAGCAAGAGGACATGCACACCATCATAGCTGGCAGACGCTGGAGCTGGGTTGGCCATGTCCTCAGAAGAGACCCCGATGCCATCACAAGAACAGCAATGCTATGGACCCCTGAAGGAAAACGAAAGAGAGGCCGACCAAAAACAACTTGGCGGAGGACTGTGGAGGCTGAGATGCAAAGAATGAACCAGAGTTGGGGCACTGTATGAAGGATGGCCACTGACCGAGCAAAGTGGAATCAATTTGTTGTTGCCCTACAAGACGCCACCAGGCGTAATGGCCACTGACTGCTTTGACGGTCGGCGGCTAAGGATCAAAGAAGAAGAAGAAGATACACTTCATGTTATTTCATTCATTAGCCGAGGGATTTCTAAGATGATGACTATAAGTGTACCACAGTATTGAAGAAAAAATACGAAGCATACAATGAGAGACAGATGATTAGGGACGAAGAAGGATCAGAAAGGGAAAACAGAGAGAAAGATAGAAAAGCGCTAGTAAAATCAGGAAGAAAAGCTGAAAACTGTCAAGTACAGCAACATTAATGAAGAGTAGAAAATTTAACAGAACAAAGGCATATAACAGTAATCCCCTGATGTACTTACCAGGTCTTGGCATGGGAGTTGTAATGGTTTCTTTTTCTGAAGAAGAAGGCAAAAAAACACGGGCAGTGAGATTATGCCAGCCTCGAGTGTCTTATTACTGCGTGTAACATGCATTCACTTCAAGAAAATAATCCAGACATGGCGAACTTAAGATGTGGTTTCACGTCATATGATCAATATTTTCTATTGCTAGTTATTGTCTAATGGCTAGATACTTTCACTTCTAACTCTTCGCGATTACATTACATTTTTATTTTTAGCTGAATCTACTTTGTTCTTCTTCAAAATCATAAGCTCACTTTTCAGCCGTTTATTCTTTATTTTTATTCGTCTTTTTTGTTCTTTCTACAGCATCTTTATTGCTATAATTATCGTTATCCTACAACTACCTCAAGGAATAACGGTCTTCAGCAAATGTATAATAAGTCTTCCTGTCCTGCGTCATTAGCTCAACATGTTTCTATATCTTATTTATCTCTTTTATTTATGTCACCTGTTCTCTTCTCCGTGATTTTTGTTTGGTCTCCCACTAATTCTTTTTCCATGGAGATTCCAGGGAGGTTCCAGAATACAGCGTATTTTGTAATGCTATCAACAGATTTTCTTAACGTGTGTCCAATCCATCACCAACGTCGTCTTCTCATCTCCTGTCTTCTGGCACCTGTCCAGTTCTTGTCATCAATTACGTTTGTGGTTTTGTCATACAACCTCAGTCCTTCTACTCTATGCAAGCACACTTGTATGACAGGCATCTACTTCTTTGTTGTTCTTTATATTATTCTCCGTGTTTTACAGCCTTAAAATAGGACAGACTTGAGATTTGCCTTTAAGATTCTGATATTAATAATTAGTTATTATTATTGAAGAGCAATCAACGATTTAAAAAAATGAAATTGAAATCTAACTTGACACATTTAATATTTTGCTTTATAACATTTCAATACCTATTTGTATTAAGTTCTTCTGTACCTGTATTGTAAATTCTTCGTTACCATTTTTTTAAATTTAGGGGTTTTGACCCGTTTAATCTAAGCATGCCACTTTCAGCCTAGACACAGGGTCCGTCGGTTATATCAGGGCGCATGTCCAAATATAAAAGACATTGTGGTCTAGTAACCGTTACCATTGCCATCATCTGTCCCTTTTGTATTCCCCGACGGTGGTATCTGAAGAGACAAAGGAAGAACCAGTCTACTGCACCATCAGTCTTGTCGGACAAGGTCATTAATAAGGGGTTGTACAAGGGACTAGCAACCTCATCATGTAAAACAAATTGCCACAGAAATCACTGTTGAAAGAGCATGTGGATACATTATATACAGGCTTCTTGTAAGACCAGCAGCAGTGGTGGCTCCATGGTCCAGAAGGTGTGTAAAGGAAAGCGATGGTTACCATAATCATCATCCAACTCTTCTTCCTCTTAAATCTCAAAAATACTTCTCTAGCTCTTAATAGAAACTTCATTTACATATGTCTACCCGACCCTTACCTTTGACTGTCAAAAGCACGTGCTGTCTCAAGTGTCTGAGCTTTGAGCTGACCTGGCACTCGTACACTCCAGCGTCAGACAGGCGCACCTGCTGGATAATGAGGTTCCATGTATCCTGTCCAGGCTCATGTTCAACCAAGTACTTGTCGTTGTTGTGGAAGGACTCACGGCCAACTGTCAGTGGGTTTGGATCTGAGGCTTTCCTCCATATGACCTGAGGTAAATGAGATGTTATTAGAAGAGTGATAAGCAATGTGAAAGCTGAGGTACAGGGTGTCCATAAAGTCTCTTTACAATTTAACAAATTTATTACAAAAGCAAATGAAAAGACAAATATGTGGAAATTATTACAAAATGAGAAGTAGATATTGAAGTTTTTTTTTGCCTCATTTAATACACCTCTATATGGGCACCATTAGTTGCACGAAGCACATCAAGACGTTACTCGATTTCTTGCCATGTGCGCTGTAGCATAGCCTCATCAATGGTGGCAATGGCATCAGTGATCTTTTGCTTTAGGCCAGTGATGTCCCGTATCTTTGTTCGATACACGATATCTTTAACATAACCCCATAGAAAGAAGTCTAGGTGAGTGATATCTGGTGAACGAGGTGGCCAGGGAATTGGGCCATCCCTTCCAATCCACCGGTCTGGAAATGTTTGATTTAGGAACCCACGGACATGCAGTCCCCAATGTGGTGGTGCACCATCTTGCTGGAAAATGATGGTTGGTTGAAGGTCATCTAGTTGTGATTAAAAACTCTGATAACCACTGAGTACATAGAACAAATCTGATTAAGATATCTCATCAATTGCCTTTGTAATAAATTTGTTAAATTGTAAAGAGACTTTATGGACACCCTGTATATTAATGTTAATTTGTTTCTCTCTTTCTCTTTTCTTTTCACACTTCTTTGCTCGCTCACTCACTCTATCACTCACTCGCTAACTTTCTCCCTATCTTATTCACTCACTCACTCACTCACTCACTCACTCACTCACTCACTCACTCACTCACTCACTCACTCACTCACTCACTCACTCACTCACTCACTCACTCACTCACTCACTCACTCACTCACTCACTCACTCACACTCACTCACTCACTCACTCACTCTCTCACTCACTCGCTAACTTTCTCCCTATCTTATTCACTCACTCACTCACTCACTCACTCACTCACTCACTCACTCACTCACTCACTCACTCACTCACTCACTCACTCACTCACATTCTTTCAGTTACTCAATCACCTTCCACCCACTACCTATCCACTCAATCATTCTCTTGTACATGCACCATCCAGCATCAGCTCTCACCACTCATGAAATCTCTCCCTTCCTCCTACATTTTCTCCGTCCCTCACGCACTCACATACTCCACTCATTGATACACCTGTTTGTCCCTGCAATTTTCAGAAAATATATTTGTATAAAAGAGATCTGCAGCCAATGAAAATGAGGCACGGTCAATTAAACATAACGCGTAGAATTAAATATTGAAATATATTTGTCTCTGTTTGGTTTGGTTTTGGTTTTAAGTACTTTCTTCATTGCACACAGACAACTCCATCAGTGCTCCGATCTCCTCTCTTAGATCACACAAGGAGGATCTCAGCACAGTGCTCGAACTCCGTAGCACCGGCGAGAATCCCAAAGGCGTGTAAATAGGAATCACACATTCTATAAATATTTTTTTGATGGGTAGGTTTCTAATTTGATAAATTTTGCCAGGGCAGCGGCCTCATGGCCTACTCTTTACGAATACTAACTTCCGTGGGATTTTTAACAAGCGCAACTTGCACACGGGACTTTCTATTTTTCGCCCTTATCCGAGAAGGCTAGGCATCGAATCTCACTACCCAGGAGACCAGGGGGAAGTATGACATCATTAGGACCACTGGTTCCGAAAAAAATTTCCATAAATTATATTCCCTCTACTGGGAATCGAACCCGGTACTTTTAGAATTGGAGGCGGACGCCATACCTCTTATCCAGTCCGACCTCTTTTCACTGAATAAAACATCTGCTTATTTAAAAAAAAGGATTAAGTGAATGTAAGAAGCCATATAACTATGTAGCCATTGGTTCAAAACAGTATGAAAACATTTACCCATTCCACTAAAGACATTTACATATGTAAATATGAAAATGCATTTCTGCATTTAAACACAAAACAGATCTGTCTATATAATTAAACAAGAAATCTGAAACATTAAAAAACCATACATACAAGTATAGCTAAACAAATTAAATAAAAAGAAAAGGAAACGAAACGACATCTGCATAGAAACATACAAATGTCTGTTTACAAATTTAAAAGCATATGCACGAATAAACATGAGCATATTTGACTATCCTTGAACATCAATTTAAAGAAGTCAGAGGTCATGACGCTCAATGTGAGCAACCCTGATCCCATATCAGTAAGGAATCAGCAACTGGTACAGACAGACACCTTCACATACCTAGGATGCATAGTAACACCAGACGGCGGGGCAGGCAAAGACATCAACATCAGAATGAATAAGGCAAGAACAGCCTTTTTTAGTCTAAACAACATCTGGAAGTCCTCTCAATACAGCACAAGCACAAAATTAAGATTGTATCAGAGCTGTGTGCTTTCTGTGCTTCTCTATGGTGCGGAATGCTGGAGAGTTACAGAGAAGGAAATGTCGAAATTGTCCTCTTTTCACAAAACATGCCTAAGAAAAATTCACCGAATCTTTTGGCCGAATACCATCACCAACCAAGATCTGCTTACTCCGAGCAAGCAAGATGACATGCACACCATCATAGCTGGCAGACGCTGGAGCTGGGTTGGCCGTGTCCTCAGAAGAGACCCCGATGCCATCACAAGAACAGCTATGCTTTGGACCCCTGAAGGAAAACGAAAGAGAGGCCGACCAAAAACAACCTGGCGGAGGACTGTGGAGGCTGAGATGCAAAGAATGAACCAGAGTTGGGGCACTGTACGAAGGATGGCCACCGACCGAGCAAAGGGGAATCAATTTGTTGTTTCCCTACAAGACGCCACTAGGCGTGATGGCCACTGACTGCTTTGACGGTCGGCGGGTAAGGATCAAAGAAGACGAATATTTGCCTATCTGTCCGATAGCCTATGAGAATATTAGCCCATGAGTTCTGAATCCATGTCACCCTAATCTGATATTGTTCGAATTATTGATTTAATGTACGAATATTTTGGATTTAAAAACATTTTTTCTAATTATTTTACTTTATTTATTTATTTAATTTTTTAAATTTAATTTAATTATTTATTTATTTTTTTTTTCTGTTTGTTTGTTTTTTCTTTATTACTTTCTAGTTTGTTTAAAAAAAAAAAATTAATTTTGATTAGGATTGCATGCTGTCAATGTATGCTATTATATTAGCTTTATAATGTTGCATGCCTTTAAATTAATGCTTAAAGCAACATGTGGGAATGAAAGGATATAGTATGCATGATAAATGAGAGTGGAAGGGCAGAATGTTAGACGGGCCTGCGCGTCCAATTCTTAACCCTTTGAAAATAAAGTTCGTTCGTTCGTTTGTTCTCTATAAATAAGAAATAATATTTTTTACGTAAAACACGGGAACAAAATGGGGGGAAAAATCGAATCTATTTTTTATAAAACACTTATATATTCAGTTTACAAAAGCATGGGCAATAACTCTACATTACTAAGAAACATCGTCCCCTACAGTGCCATGAGGTCTCTGAAGATACAAAGAAAAAATAGGACTACTACATAGGCTAGTCATGCATGTAATACACTACGACTAATATAAGGTTGTGTATGAGGCTGCCAACCTCATCATGTGAAACAAATTGAGACAGAAACCGCCACTACAAGAGCATAGGACCGCTTGGTGCAGACTTCCTGTAGGGGTAACAACTGTGGTGGGGGTGGCGTAATACTATGTAAAGAGGGCAGAGGATAATGATGATGAAAATGAAACATCCAGTCTGTATTTGAATATGACAGTTATTCTTTAAAAAAAATATGAGAAAAATAAATCTGAACGTAAATAAAAAACAAATATATTGGAGAGATTGATGTGCAGAATCCAGTAAAGAATATGCATACACGCAGAGGCGGATCTACTATAAAGCTAATGAAGCTCCAGCTTCAGGGCCCCCAAGTCCAGTTGCATCTATAATTCGTTTCTTTCCCCATCCCGCTAATCTTTTTTTTTTAAAGGGGCCCCTTCAAGAGTTCAAGCTTCAGGGCCCCCAAAATGTAGATCCGCCACTGCATATACGTGTTAGCTGATGTTTCAATATTATAATTTAATATATGTGCAACTCAACCTGAACTGACAAAAACAACAATATACTAGAGTTATGTGATTAATAAAAATATATATTTTACTATCTTCGTTTTTAACTGATCCTGTGGTATAAATAATACACCCCTTTATTTCCTTGGCGTCTCTAGAGCACCAAATAAAGAATACGACTACCCATCAGGCATGTCGTATAAGGCAACTAATATGAGCTTGTGCATGGCGCTGGCAACATCATCATGTTAAACAAATTGCTGCAAGAGCATGAACAGGCTTTGTGCAGGCTTCCTTCGTCAAGGTGGGCAGTGGTAGTAGTGGTGGTGGTGGTTCCATGATCTATATCAAGCAAACAGACAATAATGATGATGTTACTTTAATGCCCTAGTGTAGTTCCCGGGGGTCTCTGAGGGGCTGAAGACATAATAGGACTAATGTTCCATCAAGCATGTCGTAAGAGGCGACTAATATGAGCTTGTGCTTGGGGGCTGATTCTTCAAATTTGTTGGCCGACTACCATCACCAGCCAGGAATTGCTTACACGCCGCAGTCAAAAATATATGCATACCATCGTTGCGTGCTGACGCTGGAACTGGGTTGGCTATGGCCTCGGAAGAGACTCCGGATACCATCACAAAAACTGCTATGCTTTGAATCCCAGGCGAAAGCGAGGCAGGCCCAAGACAACCTGGTGGAGAACTATGGAGGCTGAGATGCAAAGCATGAACCAGAGTTGGGGCACTGCACGAAGATGGCCATCGACCAAGCGAAATGGGGACAGTGTGTTGCTGCCCTACAAGACGCCAGTAGGCGTGATGGCCACTGACTGCTTTGTCAGTCAAGTGCTAAGGATCCAAGAAGAAGAGTACGGCGTGACGCTCCCAGGTTTCAATCCCAGACACAGTACATGGTATATTCAAACGTACTTGAAAACGGCACTCCAGTAACTCATCATTTCCAATAATTGGCATGGGCCTATTTGTTACTATGAAAGTACAGTAGTTTACATTACTGTGACTTGTAAGTAACCTGTATCAACCTTCTACTTTTCTATCACACTATGTCTGTCTATATATTGAATAAATGTACGCGTGGAAAGAGAAGAAAACAAATACAGAGGTCATAGAAAAGCTAGGAATGAAAGAAGAATAAATTAAGGAGATAAAAATTAGACAGCTAAAATATTTTGGCCATGTAAAAAGACATAACACCGGACACTGAAGACCATAATAGAAGGCAGAGTTGAAAGCAACGGTGTAATAGGAAGACAGCGCTATAATTGAGACGATAACATCAAGAGATGGACAAGAAAGAGCCCATCAGAGTGTACCATCAAGACAAGAGATAGAAGACGTTGTATATCCATTGAAGCCGACCTGCAGTGTGGAGATGACAGCTGATGATGACTGTATTCAATGAAATTCGTGACCCGTTTTCCAAGCATTTCATCTTACAACTGTATATTCTTCCCTCCCTCCTGTTACTCTCTGCTCAATTGGAGTAAATATAAGAACTACAAATCGTCTTTCATCCCTTACTCCTAACTCTTGAATTTCTTCCTTTCATGTTTTTGTTTCGGTTCGTGAATCTCTGGGAGAGATCATTAATTGCAGACAGAACAGCAAAGATCCTAAGGGCATCTGTCTCTTTAACGAATGGCGGTGAGTGTTACAGGGAGATGAGAAGGGTCTTTGACTAGGCCAGAGCATCCTATCGCAAAAATCTAACTTAAAAACTCAAGTTTCTGTTATGAACTATCAGATTTATTCAGGCTATGCTTATTGGCTATATACGAGGGACGGCCAAAAAGTAATGCCTAGTAATTTTAGTAATTTTGAAGATTAGATATGTAATGCAATTGTTGGTTTTCAAGTTGTGTATTAAATAAACATTAAAAAAACCAACACATTTTCAAGTTAAATGATGTGGAACTGGGACATATTTTTTCTTATTTTGATCAAATTTATGTTTTACTGATATGTCAATTTGACAGGTGCACAAAAACAGACTCAGACAAGTTTAGGAAAACATATTACAATATAATCAATAAAAAGTAAAAATTTGAATTGGATAAAAATAACAAAGGAAATTAAAAACTAGAAAACACCACGAATAAAAGGAACGGCAAAATATATTGTTCGTCATCATTATAGTCCTTTGTGCTCTTTACAGATCAGGGGGCCGCCACTGCTATTTGTCTCATTGCAGGGCGTATGCAACAAGCATTCATATGCTCCTGTAACGGTGGTTTCTGTGCAATTTGTATTCTATGATAAAGTTGCCAGGTCCATACACAACCTCATATTAGTAGCCTTTTACGACATGCCTGAGGGTTCAGTGGGCCTATTCTTCTTTGGCTCTTCCAAGACCCCTGGGAACTCCACGGAGCTAAATGCATTGTTAATAAACACCGTGCGATTGGCTAAACGGTTAGCGCACATTACTCTCGTGGCGATGTTATCGGGATTCCAGGATCAAAACCTGATAGCTTTTCGCTCCAGTCTACCCAGCTATAAATGGGTACCTGACTCTGCTCTTCAGTTAGGGAAGGCCTAAGGCAACGAGGAAGGGACCTGGTCATCCTAAATCACAATGAAGCTGGACCTACTATGGAGAAGTCACTAAACGTCACTCTATTACGGTAGTATCTGCTATCGAGCTAACTTTACTTATTTTCGTGGGGTGAATGAAAACTGAAAGAAAGGCAAAGGTATGCAAATTGGACTGCAAATTTAGTGCAGTGCAGAAGTGGTAGAACAGACCGGCTCACGGGGTGTGAGGGTTGAGTGACATACAGGGACTAAGATATCGGGTTACTTAAGAAACCTCGATACAACATGAAGATCAAATACATCACGGACAGATACTGTGGAGATCAGCAGATCACCAGGTCCATTAAAACATGTCAACAACATCAGGATTAAATGGTTTCGTAGTTCAAACACACAGGAAGCATTTTTACAGATATCATTGAAAAGATGTTGGCTTTAGAAAGCTTAATGTTGAAAAAAAAAAAAAAACAAAGTTCTTCTGTATTTGGCCTGCTAGAAATGCAACTTAGCTGCCAAAACTCTGAAGTGTTGAAGCTGCTGTTCCCGTCAATTCGTCTCTGTGGCAAGGGCACGTCTCTAGATCAGTTCAAGAGGACACCTGTCCTGGTCAAGGCAGGTATCTTCACAACCCGTGGAATGTAGGTATCTAGTGTCGATCTCAAGCTTTGAGCCACAGAATAGTAGTACAACTGGTATCGTAGAGTAGTACTTCAAATGGTCTTTTCAATTCGTACCACAAACTTTAGAGGACGATACACTTCTTGCTCTGTTGAATAGTCTCGGCAACTTGATAAAGCTGACTCGATCACGCGTCAGGGGTATTATTTCTAGATAGAGTCCCTCTGTGACTTTGTGAGTAGGTCCTATAGAAATCCGGTTTCCATATTAAAATGTAGATATTCCGGGCCGTAGTAATCAGAAGAAGTTCCGATACGTGTTTTGTCCGGTTCCATAAGGTCGGAATCTTAACTCTGTTCTTTCCTGGCTTCAGTCCCAGCTATCTACTTTGACGATTCTGGAATGCAGTGTGTTTTAGCCTCAGAATTTACTTACTTACTTACTTAGTCGTTCCCCTTCTACCGTGAGGTGTAGAGGTTTGGAAGAGAGAGCGCCAGACCATTCTATCAGCTGTCTTCTTCCTGGCCTGGTTCCATTCTAGTCCTCGGTCCTTCAAAGATTGTCTAATGTTGTCCTCCCAGCGGACTCTGGGTCGTCCTGGAGGTCTGGATCCCTGGCTCTTTGTTTCCCATGCTTGTCGTGGTAGCCGATCTTCTCCCATTCTGCAGACATGGCCAAACCATCTCAGTTGGGACTGTTCTATTTGGGTCTGCAGCGGATGGGATTTTAGGCCTTGACGGATCGTCTGGTTGCGGACCATGTCTCTTCTTGTTACTTCAACCACTTTCCTCAGATACCTCATTTCTGAGGTTTGGATCTGGCTTTTGTGGGTTGTAGTCATTGCCCACGACTCGCATCCATATGTCAAGACTGGGACATAGGTGGAGCGGTATACAGCCATCTTCGTTTTCTTACCAACCTCTTTCTTGCTGAGGAATCCACGATTTATGGCCTGAAAAAGTCTCCCAACCGCTGCTTTTCGAGTGGCCAACTCTTCTTTGATGCCTCCCTTTCGGTCTATAATAGCTCCGAGATATTTAAAGTGGTCGACCTGCTCCAGGACCTGTTCTCCCAACTTAATCTGATGTTTTCTTTCTTCTCGTGATATCACCATGGATTTTGTTTTAGAGCTGCTTATGACCATCCCTCTCTTCTCCAGCTCTTCCTCCAGACTTGCAGGTTGGATTGGAGATGTGCCTCTGATTTAGCAATCAGGGCAACATCATCAGCAAATGCCAGCTCCGAAATATAGACCTGTCTCATCTTCCAGTACCCCACTGAATACTTTTTTGTTCTCTCCTTACATGCCTTGATGACATCGTCCATAAGGAGTATGAAGAGGTAAGGTGATAGGATAGCCTCGGAATTTGCTAGTTTATATTGCAGTTTTCCTGCCCACGCTTCCATCTCGAGTTTCCGACAAAACTTCCAATCAGAATGAAAGTTTGTTCCTGACTCTCATGTGATCCAATCCATGAGCAAGAATGAATGGGTTGGGGGTGTCAGTTATTTACTTTCTCCTGCGTGTTTTAAAATATCATGTCAAAATTTAAACATATGACCGCATCTCCCATATATGGCCCGCCTTCTTCTGTCACTCTTAGGTAACTTTTCACTTACGATTTGTAACCTCCCCTGCGGATAGTGTCATCGTTAATTTGTCTACCCAGACGAGTTTCTCTGTAAATATTACATAGACAATGTCTGGGCGGAAGTAATTAAGGAATTACAACTCTTATTTTCCTGGCCCCCAGAAGAATAAGTCGCGACATATCGCTGCACCCGGACATTTTTCCCAGACAACATCTGGTCTACCTTTTGTATTATCCGCCAAGTGCCTGGATGCGTTTGTAGTGAACATTGCACCTAGACGGACACGCTGTTCTTGGTGGGAAAGGATTACGTAAAAGTCAACAATTATTTTCCCGTTTACAGTAGGAAGTCAATCTGGTTCAACAACTTAAGCGATTACAATTAATCTTTAAGGATGGTCGATGAGCCGTGAAATGACATACTGCAGTCTGAAAAGAGGTCAACCGATGATAGAGGCGTGGCGGGACACTGGTTTAGGTGAATAAAATGAAGAAATAAAGGGAGACAGTAGATATAAAAAGAAGAGGAGCAAAAGGACACAACTAAATTCCGTAACAAATATCAACATGGAAGCTAAACGACCGCTGATAAATCGTATATTATTACCAACTCGTTGCTATTAGTGTCAAACATGGTACCTGAATAAGGCACAAGAGACGAAAGTCACATCTTGTGGGATAGGATGTTGAATAAAATCCATTAATGTTACAACGATAGACAGAATAAGAAATGTCGACAAAATAAAAATTGCAGGCACAACTTCCTGCTTCAAGAATATAGAGAGACATAGATTAAGTGGTTTGGCCATCTCATGAGAACGGAGCCCGAAAAATTATCACTACACGCTTACAACAGTAGTAGATCTTGTATCAGGGCCTGGAGAAGACCAAGACACTGTAGCAAAGTGTGCAAAAATACGCTTAGTTAATGGACTGATAGAACGAACAACGGAAGAATAAAATTGTGAAAGCCTTGAACTGTACAGCGTAACTAAGCATTCTAAAAATAGTAGCGGTCGCGCATGCGCATTCTTTTATGTTATAGGAGAAAGGCAAGGATGGAAAATTCACAATGGCGTAGCTAAGTGTCGAAGGTTAAGGACACAATTCATTGTGAACTGAGACCATTTAGCAGTGAATTATAAAAAAAGGTGATAGCTTTTCACAGAAAGGATATGCAGGAATGGAAATCCGAAAGGAGAGTTGTAAGACGTATGTATATATTTAGATATTTAATGTTTTATTTGCCTTTCACAACCCAGGTCTAACCTAGTGCTAGAATAAATAAATTAGTAGTAAATACATGCCATACTCGATTGTAGGTTTAAGTGTATGAAAAGGAAGCTTCCAATAGGGAAAGATAAAGGAAATATAAGACAACGTGCTGGATAAACTTGGTTGAGTGTGTATTGGAACGACTGATGGGACAGTTGCACATAATACCCAATATGATAGAGATTTTCAGTACTGAAAAGAGGCAAACCCTACCTGCTCCCTCAGACGGCCGCGCTCACAATATATAAGGCGAGAACGCTCAGTACAAAATCACAGCAGTTAAAAACCAAGGTAGGGACACCAGACATGATAAACTAGAAGAAAATAATAACCCAAAAAAAACCAATGAAAGTACCAAAAAAGACTCAAGACATCTAGCAACCCAGGCAGATCCCAAAAATACAGATGCAGTAAACATATGTCGTTTAAAGATAACGCAAGTAGCTGGTGAGGCTGTCAAGATCAAGGCATTAGATGAAGACAAAATTATAAACATCCTTGATCCTGTGTTAGGCAAAAAGGCGATAGCCAAAATTTCAAAAACCCATTTTGGCATAATAATTATCCCAAATCAGAGTGACAGAATAAAAGAGATGTTAGAGGAACTCAAAGTAGAAGCAAAAACAGTGACTCTTGCACACGACATAGAAGTAAAGATAGAGCTAGCAAAAGTGACCAGTAGATGTGTGTTAAAAGGGATAAACACTACCCTTTCAAGCGAGGAAGTTATGAACATCCTCGCAAAACATAACCCAGACATAAAGCTGGTACACGTGGACAGAATAATGGTGAAAGGGAGTATCGTTACCCCAGTGGTAGTGATAACAACAGAAGGTAGGGAACCCCCCAAGACGGTACTATTTGGGAAAACACAAAAAAACACAGAAGCCTTCATTCCCCCAGTGTTGCAGTGCTCCAACTGCATGAAGTTTGGTCATGGGCGCCACACTTGCAGGGGGAAGGCAGTATGTAGGTTTTGTGCGGGGGCACACCCTTTCACGCAATGCGAAAAGGCAAAGTCAGATACTGACTATAAAAAGGATAATGCAAACAGAAAATGCATTAATTGCAAAGGAAATCACAGCGCCAGATTCCAGGGCTGCCCAGTATATCAGCAGACCAAAAAAGCATTGAGGATAGCTATAACAACCCAAACCCCTTTCACAACGGTCATTAAAGAATTAAAAGAAAATGATACTTATACGAACAATAAAGTTATAACAGAAATTAAGAGTGTGCAAGAAGATGTCAAAATGCTTAAGTCACAGATGGCAAAAAAAAGTAAGAACAAGTTAGAAAGTAATAAAATAGTACCAAAAAACCAGTCAGATGATTCAACTACATCCTCGGATGACACAAGTGCACTGAAAAGTACAGAGGCATTGCTTCAAGAAGTGAAAGCCATACAGCACCAAATTTCCCAGGATATAGCTAAACTGACTGAACTGAAAGAAGAAAATGAAATGATACTAGTCAAACTGTCTGAACAAAAAGAAGAAAGTGAAATAATACTAAAAAGAATGGAAAGTGAAAAACAGGAGATTAACATAGGGAGAGAAGGGAATGTAGCATTGGATGAAAATAGGAAAGTGGTCAAAAAGAACAAAAGCAACCTAGAAGAAAATATCATAGAAACTATCAAAAAACGATTTGAGGGACTGTTACCACACTTAGCGGAAGAAGTTAGGGAAATAATGACAAGTTTAAATAAGGATTTTCTTGAGAACTTGATGGATAGTGAGTCCACAAGTACAGGAAATAAAGAATAAGAGCAAAATTGATAGTTAACCAAAAATAAAAGGTATACTAGATGATGATAAAATTCAATTTAGAAAGATTTAGAATTATCCAGTGGAATTGTAGGGGTATTAAAAAAAATTTTGCACCCCTACTATCAGAAACTGGAGGAAATACTGATATATATGCTCTTCAAGAGACCCATTTAAACCCAAATAATAGATATAGTTGTAAGGGCTTTAAGATACTTAGACACGATAGGAAAGAAGGTAGAGGAGGAGGTGTCGCAGTCTTAGTTAGCGAAAAATTTAAAATCATAGACTGGGAAGTATTTAATACAACCAATATAGAAGGTATCCAGGTTACTATAGCAGCTGAACCAAACAATCTAACAATTCTAAATGTATATGCTAAAGATGGCACAATTAAAGATGAAGAAATACTAGCCATAAGCACCAGACTAGGCCCCAAAACAATCATAGTAGGCGATTTTAACTCCCATCATTGTGCTTGGGGTGGACAACATGCAGATAATGCAGGAAAATGCCTACTTGACTTCATAGAAAACAATGAACTACTAATACTAAATGATGGATCTGCAACAAGAATTAATCCACAAGCTAATAGGGCAGACTCAGCAATAGACATAAGTATAGCAACTAACAACCTAGCGAATGTAAATTGGGAAGTGTTACAAGACACAAACTCAGATCATCTGCCCATTGTAATAACCATGCATGAAAATGTCATTCCAAACCCAGAACCAGAGAAACCTACCTTCAACTATAAAAAAGCAAACTGGGAAGCTTTCCAATCAGAGCTGGAGGTGATGGAATATAAAGACATGGAATCAGATGATACTGACTTGTGGGCGGAAACACTGACCAATGAAATTCTGAAAATAGCAATAAAGTATATACCAAATAAAAATATGCCACAACACCTTAAACCAATAAGTAACATTAATAAGAAAAGAGAAACTCAATGGAATAAAGAACCAGTTGCCTGGTGGAATAAAAGCTGTGCAGAAATTCATGAGAGAAGAAAAAGGGCCTTACAAAAATATAGAAATAACAGAACAGAAGAAAACTATGATAAGTATAAACTTATTAGGAATGAATCTAACAGAATAATATTCAAAGCCAAAGAAACTAACTGGAAGGAGTTTTGTCAGTCACTTAAACCTAGCACTCAAATTAGAGAAGTATGGAAAAAGCTTAAGGCAATCAAAGGGAACAATAAGAAAACAATAATGCCAACAATCAAACTACCAAAGAGAGCAGAAACAGATAAAGAAAAAGCTAATGCCCTTGCCGAGTATTTCTATAAAGTCAGTGCAAAAAGTAGCCTTGGACAGGAAGAAAATGAGAGAAGAGAAAGACTTAGGATACAGTTTTTAAAAGAACTACCAGACCAGATAGATGAAACAAACTATTTAGATGCTGATATAACAGAGGAAGAAGTAACTAATGCAATAAAAGATAAATCTAATACTGCCTCAGGGCAAGATATACTTAGTTATGAAATCCTTAAGAAAGTACCCAAAAGAACCATAAACATAATAACTTCACTTTATAACAAAATCTGGAACTTAGGAAAGATACCAAAAGCATGGAAAGTAGCTATGATAGTACCCATTCTAAAACCCAATAAGGAAGCCCATGAAGTAAGTTCATATAGGCCTATCTCCTTAACATCACAACTAGGTAAAATACTGGAAACTGTTGTGAATAAAAGAGTTAAATTCTACCTGGAAAAAAACCAGTTATATAGCCCAAACCAGTCAGGGTTTAGAGCAGACAGAAGTACAGTAGACCAGCTTGTAAGATTAGAACATGATGTAAAGCTAGGGTTCAAGAGGAAAGAGAAAACAGTGGCAGTCTTTCTAGATGTAGCTAGAGCATATGATGAATGCTGGCGCGATGGAGCTCTTTACAAAATGAAAAAGATTGGCATTACTGGTAAAACCTATAGGTATCTAGAAAACTTTTTACAGGACAGGTATTTTGCTGTACAGGTGAATAATGATAGGTCAGAAATATATGAACAACAGAATGGGATTCCTCAAGGATCAGTGATCTCTCCTTCAATTTTCACTATAGCTGTAAATGATTTAGCAGATGAATTTAATGACATAAAGAATGCAGTATCACAATTTGCAGATGACTGTGCCATTTGGCGATCTGGAAAAAACTTGGACCATGTTTACAAAAAACTTCAAAATCAAATAGACAAAGTTTCAGAGTGGATGAAAAGTTGGGGCTTCCAAATTAATGTAAACAAAACAGTAGGTATGATTTTCAGCAAAGGAAATTTAAAAAAAAATAACAAAATCAATATAACCATTAAAGGACAGGAAATATGTACCTCCTCAACAACTAGATTTCTGGGCATAACTTTAGATAAACAACTAAATTATAATAAACATATAGACAATTTGGTAGAAAGCTGTAGGGGACCCCTAAATATACTAAGGATTGTAAAAGGTAATGGATGGGGGGCCAGCAATAAAATAATGCTTATGTTCTACAAGTCCTTCATCAGGGGGAAACTGGATTATGCCAGCATAGTCTATGACTCAGCTGCAGCTTCTAACAAAGCAAAACTGGACAGGATTCAAAATGCAGCCATGAGAACTATTACAGGTGCATTTATATCGACACCAGTAGAAGCTCTAGAAGTAGCTCTCGGCATACCTCCCCTTGGTCTAAGACGGAAAGAACTGAGATTAAATTATTGGAGTAAAGTAGCACAAGAAGTGACTCACCCAGCACATAAAGCATTTGTCAAAAACCAACCAAGTGTATGGGACGTCCCCTTAAATAAAGATAGATATCCAACAGGATGGAGAACTATAGAAGACCTAATGCAGTTCAAAGAACTATCAAACACAATTGAAAATAGTAATAAATACAGAAGCAAAATACCACCCTGGGAACTAAAATCACCAATCATAGACTACTCACTTACTGAAAAGATCAAACAAAACATAGAAGATAAGGAAGCCAAAATGATAAGTAGAAAGTTCATAGAGCAACTAACTAAACAAAGTCTGGCCGTCTACACTGATGGATCCAAGGGTGATAGTGGGCAACTAGGTGCCGGAGTTGTAATACCACAATGGGGAATAAAAAAGAGCTACAGTATAACGGAAGGGGCATCGATTTTTACTGCAGAGATGGTAGCAATTCTTAAAAGTCTAGAAATAATCGAAGATAACCCACCAGAAGCTGTTACGATATTTACAGACTCACTATCATCACTACAAGCACTAGAACACCCAGGTAAATGTAGCCGGCCAGACATAAAGGAAGAAATTCTAGCAATTAATACATCACTAGAGAACAGAGGATGTAGTGTGAGGCTAGTGTGGGTTCCAGCACACATAGGTATAGCTGGCAACGAGTTGGCAGACCAGAATGCCAAGAAGGGAAGAACAAGTAAAAAACAATATAAAAGCAGGACTGGGAAGGTCAGAGATCAAGAGCCAAGTGAAGGAAACTATAAACGAGGAATGGAAGACAACATGGAAGGAAAGTAGAAAAGGCAGACACGCGTTCAAACTGCTGAAAGAACCAACGAGGACATGCCAGGTCAGAGAAGAATTAAAAATACCATCGAACAAAAAACTGTGGCGTCTCCGACTCGGTGCAGCATACTTCATGGTAGAAGAACCACACTGCCAAGAATGTCAGGAAGAGAATGACATAGACCACTACCTGATCCACTGTAAAAAAGTATGAACAACAAAGGCTTGAATTAAAAACTTACTATAGAAATCACAAGATAGACTTAACAGGTGATAAGGTTTTAAGTATAGATGCCCCAAGAGATGCCCAATCAATACTTAAAAGATATATACATAAAACAAAGGAAAAAATATAAGGTTAGAACTTAAGGAAAATCATCCAACTAAATAGAAATTAAGCAGCAAGAACTAACAAAGCATTAACAAACAAAAAAAAAATAACTACTCATAGGACAAGGAAAGACAAGGTATTAAAAAAAAAGGGACAACAACTCAAAAAGAACAAATACTAATACAAATTAAAACCAAGTGTAAAGGACAATAGTTATCTAGAAACAATACAAAAGAGAAAATAAAATTGACAAATACTAATATAAATAAAAATCAGCAACTGCAAAAGACAACAGTTATTTAAATTGAATACAAAATTAGTAAAGAAAATGACACTAAATACCCCAATTATAACCAACTTTCAGGTTGAACAGGGTAGACCAAGATGGAAAGAGAAGAGGCAACAATGATCAGAGGTTGAGTGCCCGATCTCCACCCATCATTTCATCAAAACAACAACAACAACAAAATCACACACAACTAAAACCCAGCCAGAAGACAAGTAGAGTTCTGTCTAGACTACGTCAGTTGCCACTGCATGAAGGGCAGATCTTCTTCACAGATTACAGTCTTCATAAGAGCTTGGAATTGATCCTAGAGGGTGTGTAGGTTTTATATATATATATATATATATATATATATATATATATATATATATATATATATATATATATATATATATATATATATATATATATATATATATATATATATATATATATATATATATATATATATATATATATATATAAATGAATAATATCAATTTTATTTCAGATTTTAGTGTATTGTGAATGTATCGGACATATTGTTTGTGTGGATATGATTGCTGAAGATTGGAAAACCTAAAATATAACCACCACAGTCCTTTTCAAGGCTAAATATATATATTCTGGTTTTGTCTGGGTCTATAACCCACCAGCAAGACCAGTACTGACTTGGCATGTAGGTGAGGGAAGAAAAGGTTGCATCCTGTCCATATATTCATATTGTTTTGATTATTCATGTATTATTATATTTGATACAATGTTTTGCAGTAGACACCAGTCTGTCTCCCTATATCTAAATCATACACAGCCATGTATCATTTATCATACATGCAGACATCTGATGACACCCTCATCTCATCACACCCTAAGATGTAATAGGTCTCCATGACATTGCCTAGCCACTCGATACCTCTTGTTCCTTGTTCTATAATAAATTGTCAAAACCCTGAAGTCCAGTGGACCTTCGATCCTCCTACCTAACCATAACAGGAGCCCAGAGGTTGAAGTGTTCGAGAGCTTTTTTCCCCCTGATTGCTGGGATTGGATTGAAGTATGACTTACAGACAAACAGTGTGATGTGTCAACCCATATCTGGACAAGTGCTGATTTAAAAGCTGAGTTTGATAGTGACTATTCCGGTGGCTAATGTGAGACATTCCTCAGTCAGATGATGAGAAAAATTAGGGCATAGATTAAAAGAGACAGACTAATAATATATAAATAACAACAGTGAGAGGACATTTTTTGGTGTACAGTAAATTTAAAGATCCCATGGGGACTATTTTCTTTGTTTAAGTTTAAACTTCTAATTATATTATCAACTTGATGTAAATACATAACCATAATCACCATCGTCCAACACTCACCCTTCATTTCAGAATTAGATAAATGTACATAATAAATTATGAAATTGTACTCAAGTGACTTGTTAAATTTTTAACTGTTTAAGTTGAGTTACTTTTTCTGAATTATTATAATATCACATGAGTTACTACAGCTAAGGTGGCAAAGTATATTTCTGAAGCCTTAAACTATTGTCTAGCTCAGAGTATTCGCAGCCGTAGCTCACTTGTGATACCAGTGCTCTTCTCTGACACTGGGACTTCATACATTCTGGAGAGAATTTTATTTCTTCTCTAAACACTATCTTCATATGAGAAAAACCTTACGCTACAGACACAGATGGATAGACAACATCACATAAATACTACAACAACACGGGCTCACAGCAGTCAGTGTGCACATTTGACTCAAGAGCGCAAATTTCAGTTCCCCACTAAACTTGGGGAGCCGCGGTAGCATTGTGGTTAGTGCACTGGCTTCTTAGCTCAGTGGTCTATGGTTCGATCCCCAGATGAAGGGGGATTTTTTTTAGGCTGCAACGGCTCCTGGGTCGACCCAGCCCCAATTGGGTACCAGAGCAACTCTGGGAAGGTTAAGGCGGCCGGCGTGATGCTGACCACATCACCCCTAGTGTGCCGATGGTCAAGAAAATATGGGCCTAACACCATATTCCCAATTTGCCTCAATGGGCGTGTAACGGGATCCTTTACCTTTTACTAAACTTGATGCAATAGTTGGCCGAATAAGTAAAAGTTTACAACAGTGGAGATTCACTAGATTAGTAAATTGTTGCTCATAAATGTAAGCTTCCATCAGCTTTGGTGGATGATAGTTCCTGCTTATTGGTGTCCACTACAATTTATAAACATTGAACTAGTGCGTAAGAAATTGAACGAACTAGCTTCTCATTTTTTTCTCTGTCATTTACAATGTTTCTTTGCCACTTCTGTTGCTGTACTATTAGGTTGCATATTACATTGTTGTCAATCTCCCTTCATTAGTAGTAATGTATTTGATTGAACCATATTTTAAGAACATTCTTTTCTCAAATGCATTAATGTTATTAATGTTGTCAGACCTAAACGTCTTTTATATTTGGACATGCGCCCTAATATAACCGACTAGATTGAACGGAACGCGCCTCGCCAAAACGAGGCAAATATTTTATTTAAAAAAAAAGTAATCTAAGCATGTAAACTATAAAATGCTCTAGCTATACTCAGACTTGTTTGTACTACACTTTCACATCACGTGATATATTTGTCGATATAATATCTTTCGAGTTCAAAAATGCCCTTCTGCCTACCTGTATTCTTGTTATCAGTTTTCTCTTCATGTATATCTTTTATTAAATGTAGGCCTCAGGGAATCAAAGGATTATGTCTCTTCGACGATAATTTCATCTACTTTTTAATGTTTCTGATTATACTGTTCCTTTCATCTTCGGACACAGTAAGAATATATCGTTTCCTGGTTAATGAAAACTATTATGTCTTCTGTAGTTGTTCTGAACCTTATAAAATTGTGTTTGATTTAATTTTCTTTACCGCCTTCCAAGATGTCGTCAGCATATCCCAAGAAGTCTTGTTTTGATACATAAGTTTGTGGGATGTTGTTTCCTGCTGTCTGATGTGTGTGATGAATTCCTCCCAGAGATGTCGTCAAGTCTTTACTAACAAGTCTCAAGTCGAATCTCAAGTCTCTTAGTATGAGTCTCAAGTCGAGTCACAAGTCTTTTATCAGTTGATTTCAAGTTAAGTCCCAAGTAGAGTCTCCTTTTTGATCTAAAACTGTTTATAGCTACAATAACATTTTCTCTTAAGGCTAATTAATCGACAGAGGGACCATGGCATCACATTTAGACCTGTTGCAATCGAAAGTGGACTGAATTTTCTACTTTTAAGATTATTAACTGTTTGGTTTTTTTCCATGCATTTGTTAACTAATGTGTATGGTATTTGGAAAATTCCAAATTCTTATTGGTTATTCACCATTTTTCTGTGAAAGCAATAATACGCCTTTTTGAAGTCTAAGAAGAGATTATGTACCTAGTGGTAGTATTACTTGATTGTGTTATAACATATTGATTATACTTATATGGTCAAATATGGGGCAAGCCTTTGTAAAATATGCCTCATATTCTCATAAGACTTCCCAGCTTATGGATGCTGTCTCATAAAATAAAATAAGGCAGAAGTAAAACTGAAACTCGCCCCATATGTTATCGCGGCCGGAAAGGGAAGCGAAGAATACTAATATTATACTCTAATTCACATGTCGTAATAGACTACAAGGAAGTGTGCGGTATAGAGCCGGTTGCTCTATCCTGTAAAATCTCAAGACAAAAAAAAAAAAAACTTCATTTAAAAGAGCTGATTGAAGGTTTATACTCTTCAGTGAGCTGAAAGACAACAAAGATTATGATGATAAACATGATAACTGATACGATAGCAAAGCAAGACGTTTCGGGAAAGCTCTTCATGAGCTACAATAACAAATATGAGACTACGGCAGAGGAAATATAAGGAATGGCCGTTGACACGGGGCACAGAAACAAGCACGTTTAAAAACACAATAAAAGAGAAATAATTATCGGCCAATTGATCTATACCGTGCCCTGCTTTATGTGCTCAGCCAAAATTTGATGCCACACGCATTTATTACCTACATAAACAGATAATAGTTGATTTAACCAAACGGTCTCAGTAGCTACATTGCTGTGATTTGCGTTAAAGACTGATGCATTCGTGTATCAAAGAAGTTACTATAAAGTAATCGGTCGTATAAAGACCTAAATTCAGGAATCAACTCACAGACCCTGCAGTTATTTAACGATCAAGACGTTAAATTCTGTCTTCAATGACAATTTACATGATTGCAATCTTTTGTTCTTACAGTAAAGCTACTTTAATAGTTTTACTACCCAGCGTTGCGTGGGTTATATCATGATAAACTGCTCAACAGGCAACTAACAAAGTAATATTAATTAAAGAGCTCAACCACGCGAACCAATGAAATGAAATATCTGAACAAAGTATTAGGAACTATCAACCATCACACAAAACAAGAAAACCAACGAAATAAAAAAGATAAAGCCAGCAAACCTCACAAACCTGCATGAACAAAACTATTAATAATTCACATCTCTTGCTTACAAAGGTACCAAATTACCAATGTTACTGGTAATAAACTATATTATCACACGTTGCTTGGGTTACGTCACGACAGCACAGTCGTCTGTCAGGTTGTATTTGGAGTTCCCTGAAGCTTCTCGGCAGCGCCGCTGCCTTCAACGAACAACATTTTAATGTCAGTGTTTCCAAGTTTCGTCGAACCTCAATTGAGCGGGGCCCAATTTGGATTCAGAAAAAGAATGCTATGTACTGATGTTTTGTTCACCTTAAGACAGTTAAACGAAAGAACAATCTAGTGTGAACGGTGGTTTAGTTTTGATAGAGAGAAAGAATGTAGAAAAATGGTATGGATGGGTTTGGTTGCAGATTGTTTGTCGTTGATGAAGGGAGATGGGATGTGTAAGGTTCGACTTTGTCTTAAGGGAAGTAACTTAGAATTAAGTCCCTTACAGGTTTGAGTGAGTGAAAAAAAAGTATTGCACGAGAAAGTCGAGATGCGTAAACACATGTTAGGCGTGAACGAAGAATGTTAGAACGGGGTTTTGACGGAGTCTGGTTTGAGACGCGCTAAGTGTAGGCAGGGAAAGGTTTTTCTCTCAAGTGTGTAGTTAGATATTGAACGTGCTCAGCGTAAGATTTGATATTGTTGTATAAGATATATTCGGAGCACCAAAGTGTTTGTGTAAGAAAAAGTGTATTTCAAATGAAGAAACAAAACCAGGTACGTTTTGACATTTTGATTGATAACTAGCGTATGTAGCTCAGCAGACAGGTCTGAGCAGAGGACAGTAAACAGATGAAATCTTGGTAAAAGTGACAGCCCTGGCGGTTAAGGCCAGTTTCTCGTATAGGGATATAACAAGAAACAAGGGGAAAAGAAACATAAACAGAAGAACGACAGGAAGTTCTGTCTGAATAAATATATGACATGTTCTATAGCTGGGACAAGTAATAGTAAGAAGACAAGCAAATGTATGTGAAAAATGGATACTGAGATTGTTTGAAACTGAAGATTGTATTTTGCAAGACTGCCAACCTTGAAGAGAAAGGTTGGGCACACCATTTTTACAGTTATCAACGTATGTTAATAAAGTTCTACCATTGATATTTTCACTGCTGTTTTGAGTGGTATCGATTGATAAAAAGTGGGTATGAAGAAAAAGTAGAGTCAGTCTGAGTGAAGGAAGTTTTCTAGTGTTTACTTTACAACACACTATCTACTGAAAAGGGCAGTGGTCCGAATCTTGCAATACGACTCACGGCCACAGAACTGAAATGGTGCCCGTGACCAGCCCTACAGTAGGCAGTAGCAAAGACAACAGATGACAGGGTAACTAATGGTGCGAGTAACCAGCCCTACACTAGAATAGCTCAAGAAACTTTTATAACTCAATGATAGTTCAAGAAACTTTTATAAAGAAAGACAGACTCCACTCAGATGTCAGTTTCGACATCACATATTAGGTACGGTTGCGTCAAACATTTTCGTATCTAGCACTACAACGGTCATAGACTATTTTGGTGCACCTAACCCTATACAAGATAGAGATTTAAAAGACTGCAGACAGAACGAAGGTCAAGTTCATTAAGAAGAGATTACACAGAAAGAAAGAATCCGGCGAGCGAAAAAAACAAATCAAGACAAAACAGAAGTCAAGTAAAGTGAAGCGACATCAAAAACAACGAAGTCTATCCAAAGCATCACGAAGGTCAAGTTCATTAAGAAGATACAAATCGAAGGAATCCTGCGAGCTGAAGAAATAAAGCAAGACAACACAGAAGTCAAGACATCACGAAGGACAAGTGCACAAGAAGAATAAAGAACAAAACAGTCTACATCAACCGACAACCGTCAGAATACAGGTACATGCATGAGATAACAATCTGAATGATCAACAGGCCCAACTGCAAAAATAATAATATACAGCCGTATAAGACAAAAATTGTGTTGATTAATTCTGAAATACTGGAGGAGCAAGTGTGTATCCCAATCAAGGAAAACAGATTATGTAATACATAAACATTTAGAAACAAATTAAGTTAATTATTAGTGTAGTCAGTTAAATTATGAGAATTAGATTGATAATTGTTTTGTAACTCATAAGAATTATAAATATTGTACACAGATATTGGTTAATAATTCTCTTACAGGTCAACCAAGAGATTTATATTAATTTTTTTACAGGTGTTTCTATTAACACTAACACTTACAGGTCAAGACAAGATGCAACAACAACAACTTACGGTGGGTTTAGATCCCAATGTGGCTGCTCTTGAGCAGGTAGCTAAGGCTATGACATCCATTAGAAATGAAAGTAAGTTCCAGAATATCCGGAACAGCATAACACCATATGCAGGGAATCCTACTTTATGTAGAAAATGGTTGCTCGAGATACAAAGATATTGCACTTCGGTCAATATGGACCAAGGTGAGTACAAACAAGTTTCCTCATGCGGGTTAGTAGTAGATTTTATAAGACGCAGGTTTGACACTGTCCCAGATGAGACATGGGAAGATTTTAAGAAAGAACTAATAAGAAGGTATGCACAAATTACGGATGCATCTTACGCGTGGACGCTGCTGAGGAGCATACAACAACAAGCAGAGGAACCCATTCAAATGTTCAGCGACAGGTTGTTAAACCTAGCGGAAGAAGTTTTCTTGGGGCAACAAATTAACCAGCAAGAGGTGGAAAAACAGTTAGTGGGCATATTCGTCGATGGGTTGAATGGTATACCAATTAAATTACATCTCCTCAGGAAGGACCCACAAAACTTGTCACAGGCCATTGCACTTGCTACAGCCGAAGAGAACCTTAGAAGAAGACTGGACCTCAGGCTTGGTAGAGTGGTTCCATGTGAAGAAACACAAGAAGAACCTATGGAGATAGGACATTGTCAACAAAGAAGGATAGAAAGACGAGGGAGAGGAATGGAAACGTTTTATAGGTCAAGGCAGGTGGACCGCAGGCAAAGCGTGTGTTATGCTTGCAATAGGCCGGGACATAAACAATTTGAGTGTAACTATAGGCCAGTAGAGCCGCAGCACTCAGTAAGGAGAGTTGAGACCTTTAACCCGAGACGTAGTAGACAACACAATAGACAACAATATTACAACCAGTCCGAAAAGAATAGACAAGAGAATGAAGTAAACACCAACAGAGGGAGACTCATCAGGGAGATAGTACAACCACATGACAAGACGGAGAAAGGATATATTGATACAATAAGTGGAAGGCAACCACAAGTGAACATGATAGGAAGGGCACATGTTAGGTATAACCAACAACCATACCATAGACAATGGGCCAGAGTACACCATCCTGCAAGTTGGTTTGACAAGAAAGGATGGCTACAAAAGACATGTCAAGAATACAGGAATAGGAAGATGAATTGGGGTGGTTCAGTTATAAACAGGAACAAATATGAAAGGAGAAACATATGTACAGATCGCGAAATTGGGAAATGGAAATGTAACCAATATCAATATAAACAGGGACATAATAGAACATGGAATAACAGGGACAGGACACTCCCGACTTTCAACAGCAACTATGGATCAGGACATTGGGACAGCGTGAATAGGAGAAGAACTAGAATAGATTTGAGGAATTTTGTTGGAGACATCAGGAGAGGAGTCAAAGACAAGAAAATACAAATAAATGAAATTGAAAAACAAGAAAGAAAACAACGTATCCCTAAAAGAAGACAAGTAGCAACAGCAATCGAGCTAGCTCATAAACCAGACCCTTGCTCATGTATTGTCGAAATACACGGAAGGAGATATAGAGCATTGGTAGACTCAGGGGCTACTGTAAGCCTTATTAGGTTTGGACTTTATAAACAGATACGAGGCGTAGCTCAATACAGAAAGTCACAAAATACACTTACCTCGGTGTCAGGAGAAAACCTGAAAGTGATGGGAACAGCTATGGTGCAAATGAGAATTGGCAATATCATCGTGGAACACACGTTCACCATTGTGAAGGGGATGACGAGAAATATCATACTAGGACGTGATTTTCTGTTAAAACATAAGGCTCAAGTACGTTTTGATACTCATCAACTGAAGATACATGGCAAATACATCAGGTTACAGGACGACGTATACATAGCGTCCATAATCCGAAACAGAACAACAGTTACGCTGCGACCGAATGAAGTCGGTATTGTTCAAGGCAAGTTGAAAAGATCCCCATATTTCAACTAAGGACAAACGGTCTTAACACTCGACTGGGAAGATGGAGATATACTAGATGAACCCGGACTAGAAATGGTAGAAGGAATAGTACAAATTGGAAAAAGACAACAATTTCCAACGATGATTATAAACACCACGGGAAAAACAATTAGAATACCAAGAGGATTTGTATTAGGAAGGGTACAACTGATGGAAGGTCAGGAAGGAAATATGGAATACCAAGAAAAGCACCAAATACAAGAAACTATGAACAATAACAACGCGCGTCAGAGACAAAATCGGAAACCACAAACAGTGGTAGTACCACAACATAGAGTTAACAACAAGATATACAGAGAGCAGAAGAAAGTGGAAACAAGAAAGCAGGACAAGGTAGGAATCAAGGAAGATGTATGCACACCATTCAGACTCAATGCAGTGTTAGGAGAGAAAAAGCACACAAAAGAGAATGGAATACAGAGAGTTAACGGTGTAACAGAAAAGATGGAAAGGATCAAAATATCTCAACCAAGTATAGAGCAGTTGAGGAAAGAAATAAAAGTCAACCTTGGAAGAACTAAACCAGACATCGTGGTACTAAAGGAGGTGCAGAAAATTCTGGAAGAAAAGTTTGATATAGACTTATCACAAAGAAAGGAAGAAATCTACAAGCTTGTCGTAGACGAAATAGAGGAAGATAGACCGATGGATATAAGAGGCTATATAAGGAGCCATAGTATGTATAGTATGAGAGGCAGTGTTCAAGAAAGATGTACACGGATTCCCAATAACACACCACACTACACGGAAGGACATAAACAACATAACAATACACATGATAGGATAGGAACACGTAGAACTGAAGCAACACAAAAGGATAGTGACTGGATGGAGTCTAACAGGATAGGAGACAACTGGAGAGTAGGATGGGAAGATGACTATGGAGAAACATCAACAGGTAGTCAGAGTCGCACAATGGCAGGAAGAACACACGTCCAGGCAGAACCAGAAACAACATCTGATCGGTTAACCCCAACCCCCCAAATCTTAAACAGGGAACAAGAGGAGATGGGCACATATAGGCCAGAAGAAGACAGGATACAAGTATGGCAGGATACAGAGAGTAAACAGTACAATGAGATTCTAGAAGATACGACAGGAATAAGGAAACAATGGAATAATGTTGAAACAGAAATAGATGCACCGTACAAACATACCAGAGCTGCAGAACAAAGAAACAGAGCACAGGAGCAGCAGCTATTGAAACAAAAGGAGCAACAGATAGAGACTAAACAACAAAGTGGTGCAAGTCAAACTCAGAATATAGAGGACACATCAGCTAAAGATTCAGATACGCAGGAAGAGATGGAGGAAGAAAATATAAGAGGGATGAAGAGACAGCGGTCGTCATCATCAGACGATTCAGAGGATTACAGAAGGCGTCTAGCAAAGTTGAGACATGTAGAAGAGGTCAGACTAAAGAGGAAGAATAAAGTAAGAAATAGTAGTGTAGCGGAGATGAAGGACATACGGGCAATTGTTCAATATATGGACAGGAAATTTGAAGAATTGGAAAATGAGAAATATAGTCATAGAGAAGTGCAAAAGGAACAAGATGGAAAGACCAAGGGAACGGGTCAATGGGATATAGACAGTGTCGACCAGGGAAGGTCGAGGGAAAACAAAGAGGAAGAAGTTCAGAAACATGAAAGTAGTAGAAGTGCAGATCGACGAGAATACCGATCTAAGAGTAGAGATACTGAGGAGGCAAGTAGGGATACGGATCGAAGAGAATACCGATCCAAGAGCAGAGAGCCTAGTAACAGGAGAGATACGAGTCGAGGAGAATACCGATTCAGGACTAGAGAGAGCGAGGAGAATAGGAGAGATAATAGGAGAGAAATAAGAAGGGATACGGATCGAAGGGATTTCCGATCCAATAGCCGAGATAGGCTGAGAAATAGAAGAGAAAATAGAAGAGATACGGGTCGACGGGAATACCTATCCAAGAGTCCAGAGGGATTAGATACACAGAGAAATAGAACACATACAGATCGAGGGAATTACCGATCTAAGAGCCGGGAGGCTAGAAAGGAGGAAGAGAGAGGAAATACGGATCAAAGGGAGTACCGATCCAAGAGCCGAGAGGCTAGAAAGGGAGATAGAAATAGGAGTAGTAGTATGAGAGATACTAGGAGTACAATTCGAGGTAGCGACAAATTAAAGAGTACAGGGAGTACGAGAAGGGAAGAAATGGAAGATACAGGGAAACCGAGGCAAACGGTTGACGGAGTAAGAAGTAAGGAGGTCGAGAGAAACTCGAGAGATACACGAGATACAGAGGTGGAGAGGAAGCAAAGTGTTGACGAGGTTAGACGAGAAGAGGAGACTCAAGATTTGGATAAACAGATAGAGTTAGAAGCGCTTAGAGCCAGAGAGGCTAGGATGATGGAGATGCTAAAATTGATGAATAAGTTAGCATAGGATGAGGCTATGGGAGGAGACATAGCATATGTTATATGGAACAAGATGGCGGCGGTTGCTAGTCTTAAAAAGGACAAGTATGATTGGTCCATACCGCACTTAAGAAGTAAACTGAGCACACCTGACCAATAGGGTACTGCAGTAGAGGATACGAGGGAAGGAGATGTAAGAAGTAGATTAGAGGCCATGGTAGTATGGCGGAAATTATGTGAAACGCCGTGGTGACGACGGCAAGAATAGTGCAGACTGACATTTTGGTGAGGCCGTGGAGGGGGACGGCAGTTATGGAGCAATATGAGGTATGGAGGTACGGAGTAATATGGGGGTGGAGATTTTGAGGAGGCCGTGCAGGAGGATGGCAGAAACATGGAGTATTATGGTGAAATGTGGAGAAATATGGAGGTACAGATTTTGAGGAGTCGTAGAGTAATACGGAAATTATGGAGCAATATGAAGTATGGAGAATGACGCAGTAAGATGGAGAAGATTTTTAGGAAACCGTTGAGGAGGACGGCGGTTGTATGGGGTTTTCTGGGAGAAATATGGAGAAATAAGGGAAAATGAGATTTTGGGAAGCCGTGGAGCAGGACGGCAGAAAGATGGAGAGATATGAAGTATTATGGAGTAATATGGAGACTGAGATGTTGAAGACGTAGAGGAGGACGGCAGTGATGGTGAGAGGTGTTGGGAGATGGACGGAGTTATGGTTGAGAAATTGGACAGCACAGTTCCAGAGAGGGAACGAGAGTAGCGGTTATGAGGGAGAGGAGAGAAGTAGAAATTGCAGCGAGAGTCTAGTTGTTTGGAAACTAGATGCAATCGTTCTACACTGAACATAAAGTAAGCTGAGTAGGTCCGAACGATGGACTACTGCAGTGGTGGAAGAGAAGAAGAAAGAGGCAGGGAAGCCATAGATTAAGGGAGAGAGACGTAGATGGGAGGAATGGAGAAGTCACAGAGATGAGACGAAAGGGAATTACGAGACAACTAAAGGAGTATTGGAGAAACTATAGAGAATATGGCGGTAGATGAGGGCCATAGGGAAATGGCGAAGATATAGAGAAAATTGGATAACTAGAAGTGATAATCTAGAGGGAGCTGACAACGGAGTTGAGGAGGATGCAGATTTTTGTTTTTCGGCAGTTGCCAGAGTCTGGTGAAGACTTTGTGGGAAGCGAGGCTTCTCCAAGTTATAAGAAATGGAGGTTATAGGGAGACAATAAGGAAGAATAATGAGAGATAGAAAAACTAAGGAAATGAGAATAGAGGAGAGAATAATTATGTAGAGGAAACAGTACACATTGTATATGGTTACGGGTTTCTTTTAACCACAAGGGAAGATGGAAATGAAATGTAGATAACGTAGGAAAGATATGCAGCTAAGTAGAACGATTAATGAGATAGGCAGAAATTCAAGATAATTCGCGTAGGCGGGATAATAAACTTAGGAGTAGAGATAAAAGGGATGGTAAATGGCTAATGAAGTTAGAAAGGTCTAGTAAGAGTCGTAAAGGAGCAAACGACAAGGTGTACTATGAAATGAGTTCCATTATGTACAAGTTGTAACATGAAAAGAGTTGTATTCAGTAAAATGTATAATATGAAAACAATTCCATGATGGAAAATGTATACTATGAAATGGAAAATGTAGACAGGAAGATGAGTGAGGTTGATTAGAAGTGGAGAATGGTGGGTCTCATTGGGACAGATGATGAGGAAGAAAGGGATGGAATTGGTAGTAGAAGAGGGAAGGAAGAGAGTGAGTGGAGATTTTTCGGGAAATTTTCTCTGTGAGAGAAATTTTTTTTAAAGGGGGGGGGGGGGGGGGGGGGAGATGTGTGAACGGTGGTTTAGTTTTGATAGAGAGAAAGAATGTAGAAAAATGGTATGGATGGGTTTGGTTGCAGATTGTTTGTCGTTGATGAAGGGAGATGGGATGTGTAAGGTTCGACTTTGTCTTAAGGGAAGTAACTTAGAATTAAGTCTCTTACAGGTTTGAGTGAGTGAAAAAAAAGTATTGCACGAGAAAGTCGAGATGCGTAAACACATGTTAGGCGTGAACGAAGAATGTTAGAACGGGGTTTTGACGGAGTCTGGTTTGAGACGCGCTAAGTGTAGGCAGGGAAAGGTTTTTCTCTCAAGTGTGTAGTTAGATATTGAACGTGCTCAGCGTAAGATTTGATATTGTTGTATAAGATATATTCGGAGCACCAAAGTGTTTGTGTAAGAAAAAGTGTATTTCAAATGAAGAAACAAAACCAGGTACGTTTTGACATTTTGATTGATAACTAGCGTATGTAGCTCAGCAGACAGGTCTGAGCAGAGGACAGTAAACAGATGAAATCTTGGTAAAAGTGACAGCCCTGGCGGTTAAGGCCAGTTTCTCGTATAGGGATATAACAAGAAACAAGGGGAAAAGAAACATAAACAGAAGAACGACAGGAAGTTCTGTCTGAATAAATATATGACATGTTCTATAGCTGGGACAAGTAATAGTAAGAAGACAAGCAAATGTATGTGAAAAATGGATACTGAGATTGTTTGAAACTGAAGATTGTATTTTGCAAGACTGCCAACCTTGAAGAGAAAGGTTGGGCACACCATTTTTACAGTTATCAACGTATGTTAATAAAGTTCTACCATTGATATTTTCACTGCTGTTTTGAGTGGTATCGATTGATAAAAAGTAGTATTTGATCTACGGAAAAAGCCTTCGATAGAGTAGATAGAAATAAACTCTGGTCAGTACTATACGGAATACAGGGGCAGCTTTAAGATAATGTGAGAGCTCTGTACCATACATGAAAATTGTAGTAAGAACAACTGATGGACTCATTGAAGCATTTATTATAATCACACGAGTTCGACAAGGCTGTGCACTATCACCATTACTATTTAACATATATATGGACAAAATAACAACAGAAGTTAACTTATAAGTAATCCCAGAAGACGAAGAAACACAGAGAGCGAAGAATACAACCCACTGACGACGAAAACCTAATGTGTGAAGATGAGAAAAAATTGCAAAAATGCACAGTTGTACTTAATTCAACATGTGAAAGATGCAACATGAAGATTAACATATGAAAGACAAAAATTATGAAGATCACCATGCCCACTTAACATACATGTCAATGACATCATGCTTAAACAGGTTCCAGAAATCAGTTATCTGGGATGCATTTTTTACTAAAAATGAAAAACGTGACACAGAAATAGAAACAAGATGTCAAAAAGCCATTTCAGTGACTTACCAGCTGTCATCACTACTCATTTTGCTGATTCTCAATGAAGTTATTTTATCTATTTTTTGTAAGGTTTGAAAAAAATAAATACTGGCATTTTTTATCAAGGGATGTAATTTATCCTCTTCCTTGTCGAAGGGGAATAAAAAAATTCTTGGTTTTATTGTGTGAGGGATGTAATTTAGCCTTGTCAAAGGGAAACAATCAAACAACAACAACAAAATAAATAAATAAAATAAAATAAAACAAATAATAACAATAAAATATAGTGTATTTTTTAAAGTACTTTCCCACATGGTTTTTATTTATTAATTAAAACATACTTGCAAACTTGAAGCGAAAAAGATGCGGGCTATATTAAGCGTCGTGCAGTTTCGTGTAAAGGTCACAAGCACTCAACATTTATATAATCTCCAGACTGCAACAAAAAAATTTGTGTGGGACGGGATGGGACACTTTTATAGAATATTATGCTAATATGGTGGGTATTTTTACGTAATCGTTACGTGTCATTCCTAGTGGAGTCAGTATGAACATTTCCTTTTTGCTGCAGACTCTCAAGCGAGCAACAGATAGCTGCCACGAGCGAAGCATGAGTGCTACGGGTAAATTCCCTCTGCTACAGATGACTGCCCGTGTGCTTTATTTATAGCCTGAGCAAGGAAAGTACGGCAAATAATTGCAGATCGTTTGAATTCGAAGAGGAAGTCCATTATCACTATCGCCGGGCGCTGAGAGCCACCGTCTACTTTTTTATTTTCATTCTTCTTTCACCTCGTTGCTCTCTCTTCTGTTTCAGCAGAATTTCTCCTCATTTTGATGAAATTCTTATTTCTTAACTACTTCATCATTTCATTTAGAGAGAGCCGCGCTGGTGTAGTGGTTACCAAAATGCGCTGGCGACCGGGTAACCCAGGATCAAACCCGGGCGAAGAAATTTGAAGATTTTTCGTCGACCGGGATTTGGACTGGATTAACTCGAGCCCCGGCGAAGACATTTGAAGAAATGTCGTCGACCAGGGACTGGCGGCTCCTGAGCCGACCCAGCTCGAATGGGTACCTCCGAAATCGGCGAGTATCTGCCTGAATGGCGAGGGACACCTGTCTCTGTGCACGAAAAACAAGGGATACTCTAGTAAAAAATCAGTCTCAGGTTAGACATACTAACCTGAGATTTCGCCTCGAGTAACAGCGGGCGTACGCAAAAAAATGTTCATTTAGAGAAAACTACGCTTTTGTATTTATACACACCCAGTGGATGGTTTAGTACCTCCACCACTCATCTACTATCTTAAACGACTCTGGCTTAAGTAGGATTAATTGTTTTGGACACAGTTACTCAGTGCTACCCAGAAAGAGACCGTAGTGGAATTCGTTGACGAGTATGGGATCAAATGTTTTTATTCATAACCTTAAGAACATTCATGATTTTATCTCTCACATATTAATTTATGATTGTTGTTAAACAAAAGTTGCAGATGTATTTCATTTTAAACTTCCTCTAATTCAGTTCCTCAATGACTCAGAATTAATCACCGTGTTCTCTCACTTCACGCCGCGTGGCGCAGTGGTTAGTGCACTAGCTTCCTAGCTCGGTGGTCCATGGTTCGATCTCCAGTTGAAGTGAGATTTTGTAGACCGCAAACCGCTCCGGGGTCTACCCAGCCTCTTGAATTGGGTACCAAAGCAACTCTGGGAAGGTTAAGGCGGCCGGTGGGATGCTGACCATATCACCCCTAGTGTGTCGATGGTCAAGAAAATATGGGCCTAACACCATATTCCCAATATGCCTGAATGGGTGTGTAACGGGATCCTTTACCTTTTCTCTCACTTCACGTAGACAGGAAGGCAGAATTAAATAAATATCGCGCATTCTTCATCGGGCCATCTGCAGTGTCAAACGCACGCATCAAGCGAATTCGGAAAAAGAAAGGTATAAGATCACCTTAAATACCCATTGAGGAATATCGGGAATATGGTGTTAGGCCAAATTTTCTTGACCATCTGTCCTGATTTGATTGAACTGTCTGTCACTTTTAGCCGAGTGGGCTGCCCTGTCCGGTTCACTATTTTTGTCTACGCCCATATTTCTGTCTTATAGCTCCTAATAGCGCTATGTCTGGCATTGGTCGTGTCAATTTTACGGTGGACAGGCTAATTCCATTGCATTACAAGTTTACATCGGCATCTAGCTGAAGGTCCTTTTATTCTGCCTTTCTAGTAGATGACGGCTAGTTCCCCGTATTCTTTGATTTACAGAAAATCGTAGACCCGGGGAAGTAACATTAACTTTTCATCCTTCCGCCTGCATCTAGAAATCTCGAACTCAAGGCGTTCGCAAGACCGCTTAGTGTTGCTTCAGATAACGTCTTTTTCCTGTATCTTAAGTCGCCAGGGAAACATTTCGCTAGATCCTTATGTCTTGTTACGTTAGATCTGTGCACGAGCAGAAGCCACGCTCAGTCATCTGCAGACTCTATCTTACTATTTAAGCTAAGCGTTCCTAACACTCTTTACCATTGTCTTCAGAGATAATTTTTGCTACCTTAAAAAGTGGATCATGCTAATTGCCAATCTCAGTTGTATTGAGTTTAGGAATATTCTTTCAGTCGAGCCTTCGTCAGCACATTTGTCTGTACTTCCTGATGTGATTTGCTGCTGCCAGGGAATTACAATTTCCACATAATTAATATTACAAGGCAGTCTACTTCATACTGCCAGGTTTCACATACAAGGCCGCTATGCGGATTACTCCACCACAGCCTATTGTTGAAAGTGTCTATCACTCCAGTACATACGGGCGGTCGCCATTGCCATCCAGTCACCTTCAGCAACAGTGTCCGACCCATTAACAGCCAGCTAACTCGGAGTATACGAGCCGGCCGATTGAAAGGATTCGTCGATAGCCAGTACTCGTGAAGCACCCACTACTCGTGCTGTATGAAGTATACCACCATACATCGATTTCTGTTACCTACACGTAAGCAGTAGCCTTGCATCCTGGATTATTTACCAACAGCACATATTGCCGCCAGTTGCAGTTAACCATCATCTCAACACATACGAGCCACTGCCTTTGGTGTTGGTGGCTTGGAATGAGACGTTCTGCCTGAGAGATTGGGTGAAGTTTTGTGTTATTTTTCTGTGGTTGTGATATTGATACATTCGCTATCCCTTCAGAGCTAGTGAAGGCATTACTTATTTTCTTTGGTTCAATGTTGTGGTTTCTTTAATAAATATACTTATATGTACTAAGCGGTCAGAGTTCACTATATTCTAACTGTCACTTAATATTTGTTGTTTTAGTCCTTACTGTAGTAGATTATTCTATTTAGCATTGGAGGACGGACGAGGGTATGACATCTTAAACAGAGTCCGAGTATGGCTGGGAAGTAGACCTAAGATGTTTTATTATATTCTCTCTAGAAGTCCTACCTCTCTCTGTATTTTCATTAGTGACTTTAATTTTCTATATTTCCACATTACTCATTCATATTCTGTCTAACTCAGACATTCTCTAATTCCATACTCGCGACACTATCGGCGCACGTGGTGATGTGGTCAGCACCAAACCGCCGCCTTAATCTTCCCAGAGTTGCTCTGGTACACATTTCATGAGGCCGTCTGCGGTCTAAAAAAATCCCCAAAAATATATACATGTATATCTTGTAGTGATGTTTCTTCAAGTGCAGTATTGTAATCGTTTACTGCATTTACTCTCGTCATCTTTGTTTTCTCCTTATGTATTTTCAGACCCACTAGCTGTGACCTCTCATCACGCATTTGCATTTTCTTTTGCATCCAATTACGACTATGTACATAAGTGCCGGTTGGACGGCAAAATTACGTTAACCAGTGCAGACAAAATAATCTTTCAAGTAAAATAGTGTTTCATTAATCCGGCTTTTACTAAGGTCTTCCCTTTCATGGGCTGCTGTGGTGGGTTTGGATGGTAAAGAGAAGTAGTCAGTATGTGTCTACAGAGTGAGGTCAGCTATGCAAGTCCCTGAGTCTAATAGTTGATGGTGATGTTCTCATGGTACCTGACTGCTACCACCCTACGATCTCACTCTGCGATTTATTTTGGGTATCTAGTGTTTGTGATGTTATTTATATGGCTTGGTGTTTAGGGTAATGAAAAATGTAGTGATAATTGTGTTAAACAAATACAATTTTAACTCATTAAAATCGAATAAACAAGACTGGGTTTAAAGTTATGATATATATGTACAATTTTAATTTCTTGTCCCTCAAATTTTTTTAGGACAGGAATGTTTAAAACTTAAGAGTGAAAATATGGTTTTATACCAAATTAAATACACATGAAGGACATCTGTCCAATATATCTTAATATGTTAATGTTTATAAACTTTTAGTCCCTGTTGGACAATACTGTTCTATGAAGAGTCAATATTGGGAAAAACTGGTTTTCGCACCATATCACAAAGTTTTTCTGAATAGGGTGGAGATTAAACACATTTGAGTTTGCATATAAGCCCCCACGATTTTTGCTTATCTTTGAATTCTTGTTGACACTGAATGACTTGCTCGAGAAAACTGCACACTGCTTCACTACAGTGTATACTGGAGACTGCTAATACTCTTAGGCTTCGATATAGAAACAACCGGTAGGTTGCCTCAAATTCTGCAGCTCCGGCTTCTGACCAACTTGATACTGGGTGATGTAACCCTGAAACAAGAGGAACAAGCCTCCCTAAGTCTCTAGTTAATTATCTCCACCACTACCAATTTAACATCATTAAACATGTATTGTGATCAGATAAAAGAGCTAACCAAATTAGCTACAGTCTTTAACTTTACTGTGACTGCTTCATAAACAGTGGGTATCTTCTTTACCACATAGTCTCAACGCCCCTGTCACTATACATCCTCTTCATCTTCAGCTGAAATACAATCTTTTCTTTTTCTCCAGAGTTAATATAACAATAGGCCTGCCAGTGACTTTCTGGTCTTACAGTCCAAATAATGTATGATATTATTCAACTCAAGTTTATTTTGATTTGCTTCCCAAGTCTGCTTAGACATGTCTGTGCTCCTAGTATGTTGCAATCTTCCACAAAGGCAAATGTCGTACACACACAATGTTATGGCGCCCTTATCTGGGTTGGCCTCTACATCTAATAATGTATTTAAAAAAGTTATTCATTTTACCGCAATAAATGAAATAAATCACACAATTTGTTAAAGTTTAACAGGCTATCAATGGGTCAACTTTAGATAGCTGCTGCTTCAGACGCAAAGGCAAATTCGGTCACTAATTGCCTTGCATTGAACCTTGCTTGTAGGAAATATTTTTCAAGTGGCACCCTGCGTAGCAGAAGCGTTAGTTTTATTCCCTCTATGTCTATACTAACATTAGCCAATCAGTTTATACTACTCCGATTTGACTCTTTTTTGAAAATCCCAAACATGTATGTACGTTTATCAATACGTTCGCCAGTCTGATTCTAATATTACTGTTTAGACTATGTGTCGCTTTAGGCTGGCAAAACTTCAAAGTTACCTCTCCCTTCCTCACTAGTAGGGCCTATCAAAATGAGGCAAGCCAATTTGACTTGTTTCCAACCAACGCAACTAGAAAAATGTAACCTTTAAATTGAGCTGGGATATCAGTGTGTCCGTCTATCTGTTGTCAATTTTTATTTTATGCGATAACTCAGTCACTTTTGAAGCGATTTAAAAGCTGGAAAGGGATTATTAATCAGGCTAGTGTCCTTTATCTAGCCAGTATGTTTTCATCTACGTCTTTATCTAAGTTTGCATCTTTGTAGTTTTCTCTCCCCTGCCTCTCATTTGGTTCATTAGTTTCAGTTTGACAATACCCAAGTGGGTTTAGACTTTTTCCATGCTAACCCCCCTCTTCTCTCTATTTCCCGTCTTTTTTGAAGACGAAACACGTGTTGGCCGACTGCCAAAACGGTTTCATGTTATATTTAAAAATTAGTACGGAGTAACGAAAAAGCCTTTGGTAATAGGGATGGGTACCATCGCGTGGCGGTAATAGATTCAAAACGCAAGCCGCTCGCTGGCGTTTTTTGAAAATGCGACGTTCTTGACAATTTTCAAATTTTTAAAGTAGCGAGTTATAAACGGTAACTTTACGTCACTAGAATTGGACTTTTGAGAAATATGAGCAGGGTAGAGCAATGGTGGCGGGATGTGTAGAGGATCTATCTTGGCGTATTGGAACAAAATTCAAATACAGTATTATCATTATAATTTGAGCTGGAGGGTTAAAACGGTGCATTTTACCACAGCTGCGTCCCAGCACGAGTCAGGGCCCATCCTTTGCAGTAATTAAAAAAAGACCATTTGCATTTTATTTCCCTCATCCACCCCTACACACACATACACACTCACAATTGATTCAACTAGCTAAATATTTGTCTCTTTATCTCATCAGACAATGTCGCGATGGTGATAACTTGTTACTGTTTTTTTTTTAAATATAATTGTACACACTACAGTTTATTTAGTCTGCTTTTTGTTTTTAAAGTTGTGTATTACATTATTTAAAAAAATAAATATATAATTAAAAGTAATTAAAACCCGTTACATGTTATAATAATTAACAATATTTCAGCTGATATCATAATGTTAATACAAGTCGTCCACGAGGAAGTTGTTAACTATTGTGGATAAAAGTTAACTATTGCGGATAAAAGTTAACTGTTACTGATGATAAAAGTAATAATAATAATAATAATAATAGCCCCTTCAGTCATAACTGACTATGGGAATGCGCCCCTGAGGTGGCAGCCCTCAGCTGCTTATTTTCCTGGTGCTCCTTTCGACGTTTTCTCCTCACCTCTGCTTCTTGTGTGAGCCTCTCTTCGCCCAATCTGAGGTGGTGCCGTAAATAGCATCGCCACTTATTGCGATCGGCAGCTTCATCCTCCCATGTTGCTGGATCCATGTCCAGTGCTCTCATATCTCTCTTGCACACATCTTTGAACCTCAGCTGTGGTCTCCCAACTGTTCTCTTGCCATCTGCTAATTGTCCGTAGAAGATATCTTTTGGGATGCGACCATCTTCCATGCGGCGAACATGGCCAAGCCAGCGAAGTCTGCGCTGTCTAAGCAGCGTATACATACTTTGAAGGCCAGCACGTGACAACACCTCGACATTTGTCACTTTATCTTTCCACGAGATGCCGAGGATGCGGCGTAGACACCGCAAATGGAAGGTATTGAGCCTTCTTTCTTGCTTAGCATAGGTCGTCCAGGTCTCGCTGCCATATAGGAGTGTGCTGGTGACGCAGGCATTATATACCGCAGCTTTGGTCTTCATTGTGAGTTTAGAGTTTCCCCAAACACGCGATGTGAGGCGGGCAAAGGTAGCTGCAGCTTTGCCAATGCGGCTGTCGATTTCTGTATCCAGTGAGAGTTTGTCATTGATGGTAGACCCTAGGTATGTGAAGTGGTGCACCACTGCCAATTCATAGTTATCGATAGTGATAACTGGTGCAGCACCCACATCCTGACTCAGCACATTCGTTTTCTTTAGACTTATTGTGAGGCCAAAGTCCTTGCATGCTTTAGTGAAGCGTTCATCCAGCACTGAAGCTCCTGTTGGCTTTGAGTGACGACTGCAGCATCATCAGCGAACAACAAGTCTCTTATAGTGACCCTTCTGATTTTTGTTTTTGCCTTCAGCCTTGAAAGATTAAACAGACGGCCATCTGACCTAGTGTGAAGGCATATTCCTTCAGTTGCATCTCTGAATGCATGTTTCAAGATACAAGTATGAACATCATTTATGGAAGAAGTGAATGTGACGTCACATTTTTCCAAACTCTCCCCTCCTTCCGTCATCACTCAACGCCACGACATTTTGACCCCCCTCTCCCTGCGTGACGTCATATGTGGACGACCCCTAAAACATCATTGTTACTACACTGTGAAGCTTATGTAGTAGTTGTTCAAGGCAGCACATTTACGCAGTGAATCTGAACGCCATTTTCAACAGAAAACCTGCAGTAGTAGTTCCTAAGTGCATGAGAGCAAATGCATGGCAATCATTGAGTCAAACAAAATCATCAACCCAACAGACAAACCACATCTCGATTAACTCATATCTTAGAGCTGAGTATCAAATAGATCCATGCTACTGAGAAGAACATTTTTGTGATGTGTAGAGTGAAGTAGATAATAGTTAGATTAAATTGTCGAGTTAAGGGAAGTAAAGCAAACAGAGTGTAAAGAGGAAACACATAAACTAAAAAATATAATCCACACACATCCAAGAAATAAGTATTTTGTGTGATACATAAAAAGTTAGTTGCTTATGCTTTACAGGACGTGGCAATCAACCCCAGATTTTATTGGCTGTTTGTGATTTTTCTAGGCAATTTTTACGTTCAGTAGTTTGCCATTGCTTTCTGAACGGTACGGCGCTTATACCATTGTTAAAAATCCACACAAAGCGATCTGCTACCAAACCGCCTGCGGCAGGTTTCGAACCTGGTATATCTGGATTATGAAACTGCGTTCATATCCATTAGGCCACAGACGCCGATGATACATAAGCTTGGAAAATATAATACATCTCATACCGATTGCAATTATTACAGACAAATAAAAACGATGTGAGAATACAAAAAACGTGGAGAGCAATAATAAAAAAAAACCCTTCCTTTGAAGACCAAAAGACAAAACTCCTCGGTCTTGAAACAAACACCGAGTGATCTGTAATTGTTGGTTAGTTAATGTTCATGAGCATCAATTCAAACAGATGATGCCATTTGCACAAATACATCAAAAACAGACGACGTGAATAATAATAAGTCTGTTCACTCGTATGCAAGATCAAAGAATGAGTTTTTTTTAGATTTTAAACAACGCAGGTGAGTTGATAAGATCATAAGAAAGGCATAGGTTATACCAATATTTCTGACGTCTTAATAATCTCCGCTTTCAATTACAAGATCAGCTCTCGTGAACTCATGACATTTTATCAGTATCCTTGATGTTGTTATTGTTTAATTAGGGCTACTGAGCTTGTTCTCTTTCGCAGCCAGTGCCAAGATAAAGAATTTACATGTGTTCTGTAGCTGTTGAGTTGTGCTGTATAGTGTGCTTGTGACTGTTGAGTTGTACTGTATAGTGTAGGGTAGCCAGACGTCCGGATTTGACCGGATGTGCCCGGCATTTTGCGATAAAACTGAGCGTCCGGCCGGATTTTTAAAAAATGTTGAAATATCCGGCTTTTATGTGATTGGCTAAATTACTTTTTCTGAGTACAGAAATTCTGTCAGAATTAAGAATTTTTGTCTTCGCAAAATCGACGGATCGCGCAAATTGTCAACAACACTACCGTACCGTAAGTTGTCATGTTGTTCAATAGTTTATAATAGATTACTATCATATTTTAACCCAGGTTAAACGCTGTTTAGGGTTATTGGCATTTGTTAAGGGAAAATGTAACAGACAAAACGGCATGAATAAGAACTTGGGGCTGGATTTAGTTAGGAGATCTATATCAAGGGGCGCATTTAAAGTCAAAATAGGACAACAATAAAAATGTGGATTAGTCCTTGTTCTGATAATTTATTTTCTCCTAAATCTAAATATATCTATTTAATTTGCCAGAGCATATACTAAGTAAGTGTATATTGATTTTGTAAATTGTATGTTCGTTAAGATATTGTTCTTTTCCTATTAAGAAAATCATTAATTTCTCAGAACCTTAGTTATGTTACTAATTTCCTAATAACTTGCGTATTTCTTGGTCTATCAACATGGTATTTGGCATAGATATCTTTCATTGAATGATAAAACTTTTGGCAAATCCGATTTCTGATATCATATCAAAATTGTGATATATTGTAAATAATATTGTAACATTTTGCATTTATGTTTTTTTAACTCTTTTTAGATACGAACTTTAAAGTTATACGTACATCTCAGGATCTTCTTAATTTACACAACCACTGCACACTTCTCACTCGTGTTTCTTCACAGAAAGTTTCGCACAAATACGCGCAACGGATATTCCCTATTATTATAATTTTATTCTTATATTTTGTACTCACGTTCGCCCTTTTTCATTCTATTTTCGACCATGGTGTATTCATTTTCTTTAAAAAATATATCTGATAAATGAGCATGCTCCAGTTTCGTTAAGCTGCGATATACCCTTATGTTTTAATTGTGCTAGTAAATGGCACTGCCAAGTCTTTTTTATTACCTATAAAAATTCGCTTGTACACAACGGGCTTTGTTGAAGTTTTTTGCTAGTTACTTTTTTTACGGGAAACAACAGCAAATGGGCTGATTTGCCGTTGCCCTAAAGACGACATGCTTGATGGGAACAATGCAAAGAAAATTCTTTGCTGCTGTTGCCCTAAGACGTTAAGCTGCGATATGGCCTTGATGCTTTGACGGTTTGTGCTAAGGACGGAAGAAGACTAGATACCTATAAAAATTCGCAGCGACAAGACAAATCAATCAGACGCCAATAATACTACACTTTGATCTTAGCCAAAAGGCCGAGAAGCGATGTCTTTTTGTCAGCTTTCTCGGACGTCTGCAGCAAATTATTAATACAACGTTCCGGGGCGTTCTCATCGAGTCCTAGCGACTTATCTTAGAAATCATGGCGTCCGAGTCTAGTTCGAATCAGAGCGCTAGCGAGAACAATGTTCGTGTTACCTTAGACTCAGTTCTAGAAGCTATTGTTTCGCTCCGTGAGGCCAGAGGCTCGTCTCTGACTTCTCTGACGAAGTTCTTCGCCTCCAAAATGGCATCAACTGTTCCTACCCGAGATCTGAGCTGCCAAATCAAGAAGGCACTGGACCGCGGCGTTCGTGAGGGGAAGATCAAGAAACGTGGTGCGAGATGCACTCCAACCGCCGACGATGAAGACAAGGCTGGAAGTAAGAGACGTCGTCGGAAGTCGACATCGGATGAGGAAGACGTCCTGCTTCTTCGGAAAAGGCGCCGACGACGACGAAGCAGCGGGCGCCGGACGAGGCGACGCTCCAGGAGGAGAAGCCGAGGGAGGAGAACCCGCAGAAGAAGCCGCAGGAGGGGAAGCCGTAGGAGGAGAAGCCGCAGGAGGGGAAGCCGCAGGAGGAGAAGCCGCAGGAGGAAGAGGAGTACAGGGAGGAAGAGAAGCGGTGGACGCAGGCGCAGAAGATCTCGACGCAGGCGCTGAAGAGCGTTCGTCAAGCCATAACGCTCTACCTCTGATCTGAGTCAAATTCTCAGTTTTTCATCTTTTTTTTTTTTCTTAAGGTCCTTTTTAGGGCCATTCAAAACATCTACTTTCTAATAGGTTTTGGTTTTAGTAAATTTTGTGTTTTGTTTTGTTTGTTTTGACTGACTGAAACGACTTTTATTTAAAATGAACAAGAGTTTTATACAAACTAAGATGTCTTTAATTACTAAAATTTTCGACTGACTAAAATTTATAAATTGTGAATAAACTTTTAGACTATTCCTAAAATATAAATAAACTTGTAGACTTACTAAAATGACTTTAATTCCTAAAATAGAAATAAACTTTTAGACTTACTAATACGACTTTAATTCCTAAAATAGAAATAAACTTGTAGACATCCTAAATAGAAATAGACTAAGACTTACTAAAACGACTTTTATTCCAAAAATAGAAACATAATTTTTTGAGTTACTAAAGCGACTAATAAAACATACTATTTTAGACTTACAAAAACGACTTTAGTTCCTAAAATAGAAATATACTTTAAGACTTACTAAATAGACTTTTTATAACTTAAAAGAGAACTAGAAAAATTAGCTAACACGTCTTTAAAATGACTTTTATGTAAAATAACATTTAAAACAAAGAACTAATACTTTTTAACATAGAACATCTATAGAAACTTGCTAATAACTTTAAAATGTCTAGGTAAAATACCATCTAAAAGACAATATATATCAAATAGAAATACTTAAAAGAAATTTAGCTATACAAACTAGCTTTACATTTATTGTTATATTTATATGCAAGCAATGCTGGTGCCAGGCCATTTTGTGCCCTAGGCAAGGTTAGAACAACCCCCCCTCCGCACCCCACCTCTACCCCCATGCTCACTGAAATAAAACGTCCGTTAAATAAAAAATGGCGTACATTGAAACTAATTTATAAACTTTTTTTTCTAATCTGACTGTGAGAAATATTCATAGAATAGTCCCCACAAATACGCACAATGGATATTCCCGAAAAAAAAAAATAAATTCCATTTTAAACTCAAGTTCGTCCATTTTTTCATTTTATTTTCGTCCATTGTGTATTAATTTTTTTTAAATCTCTTAATACAGAACAAAACAAACGTAGCACTATACAAATTATCGTGCTCGTATTCACTTAAACTGCTCTATAATTATGTTTTAAGTTATCTAAAATCTAATCTGATAAAAATTTTAAAATACAATGATGAGCTTTTATTTCAACGTTGGTGTTCATAACTCAACAACAACAAAATACAAGAATTAGGGAATTTAAATATAAGTGTACAATCCAATATGGCCACCGTTCCCATAGCAACCAATAGCAACATACCATCAAATGCGTTGGTATGGATAGTTATTACTTTTGTAAGTCAGTCCTGTGCAGTTATATTGAAATCCAGCAGTTATTTATGAAAATAGCGTTTTGCTGTATCTCCACCCCGATCACAAGGCAGTTCTCATTCTGAAATGCTTAGGGTAAAGAGAAATAGAGGATGACCCACACAAAAAAAGCGGAGACAGGGATTAAAAATTGACATAAAGGGAAATTAACACGTCACGGAGAGATCTTGAAAGTCTCGTGTATGACAGATATTCTTTGCGCGCATTTGTTGGAGGCTGTGCTCAAAGGGCATTTTTGGTGTTTGGTTTAAGGACCATCTTCATTACGCACGGACAACTCCATCAGTGCTCCGATCTCCTCTCTTAGATCACACAAGGAGGGTCTCGGCACAGTGCACGAACTCCATCGAGGATCCCAATGTGTGTATACAGGATTCACATATTTTATAAATATTTTTTGGTTGGTAGGTTTCCAAATTTTGTAATTTTTGCGAGGGCAGCGGCCGTATGGCCTACTCTTTACGATTTCGAACTGTCGTGGGATTATTAACGTGCGCAAATTGCATACGGGACCTCCTATTTTTTTCGCCCTTATTCGAGAAGGCTAGGCAACCGATCTTACTACCCATGGAGATCAGGGGGTTTATGACGTCATTATGAACCAGTGGTTCTGAAACAAATGTCCATCAATTATATTCCCTGTACTAAGACCGTACTCGGTACCTTTAGAACTAGAGGCGGACACCATACCTCTTAGCCATTCCGACTCTCGGAAGAGAACAGAAAGGTAAGGATAAAGATCGTCATCATTATCATCATTAGAAGAAACAGAAGATAACGATAGAAGGAAGACGACGTCTATAATTTTGCATTGTTGCATATCTCTTGAGTTTCATTTTTACTTTGGCTATCAGAAGGTGGTGATCTGATGCCACATCTGCTCCTCTATATACCTTTACATCCTGCAATGATGATCTAAACTTCTTGTTTATGCATATATGATCAATCTGATTTTCTGTTCTATGGTCTGGTGATATCCATGTTGTCTTGTGTATTCTCTTATGTGGATTCCCCCATTTATTTGGTTTCTATTATTTCTACTTTTCTTAGCTTCTTTATCTGCCTTTTCATTTTCTTCTATGCCGACATGTGAAGGTATCCAAGCTATTAGAACAGAACATCATGTGGAGTATAGGTTAAGTATTTGTCAGTAATATCTCTTCTGCTTTATCAGGTCTACTGTATTCTTAAGTTTCTTATAGCTTGAATTGTTGAAAGTGAGTCTGTTAATATTGTTAATTTATGAGGAGGGTTGTTAGAGAAGATTTCCAGAGCTTTCAGAATTGCAACCATCTCTGCCGTGAAAATAGATGTATTCTCGGTTATACTATACCCTTTCACCATTTGCCACATGGGAACATAAATTCCTATCCCAAATTTGTTATCGTTTCACTTAGATCCATCTGTGTACACTGTAATACTGTCCTTTGATATTTGTTGAATATATTTCATGGCTTTGTTTTTTATAGTTGCCATATCAGGTTTTATTAATTATGTCTGCCAAGTGGTAGTATGTATCTGGTTTCTTGAGCTCCCAGTGTGGTACCACTGGCTTGTATATACTACTGTTATTAATTGATGCATTTAGGGCATTCAAGTGTACTAGTTCCTCCATGCATTTCCAACCTGTCAGGTATCTACTGGCATTTATGAACCTGTTATGAGGTGTTGTTAACTGATATCTAGCAAATGCTGGAAAAGCGGGATGAGTCTTGTCCAACCTAATTTTGGTCATGTAAGTTAGTCTTAGTTCCTTTCTCCGAAGTTCCAAAGGGAGGACTCCTAAGGCCACCTCCAGAGCACCCCTCGATGTTGATCTGATTGCACCTGCAATTGTACATAATGCTTGGTGCTGAATTCTATCTAATTTAATCTTGTGAATCATATACACCCCTGTGTTGATCTGCAGAATCATATACTATGCTTCCATAATCAATTTTGCCTCAAAGATTTATAAAACGTGATCACTGTCTTAGTGCTTGCACCCCATCCATGACCTTTCAAATATCTTAGCATGTTAGTTAGTCCTCTACAAGACTACCAGTCTGATTGCTAAATCAGAGGCACATCTCCAATCCAACCTGCAAGTCTGGAAGGAAGAGCTGGAGAAGAGAGGGATGGTCATAAGCAGCTCTAAAACAAAATCCATGGTGATATCACGAGAAGAAAGAAGACATCAGATTAAGCTTGGAGAACAGGTCCTGGAGCAGGTCGACCACTTTAAATATCTCGGAGCTATTATAGATCGAAAGGGAGGCATCAAAGAAGAGTTGGCCACTCGAAAAGCAGCAGCTGGGAGACTTTTTCAGGCCATAAATCGAGGATTCCTCAGCAAGAGAGAGGTTGGTAAGAAAGCGAAGATGGCTGTATACCGCTCCACCTATGTCCCAGTCTTGACATATGGATGCGAGTCATGGGCAATGACTACAACCCACAAAAGCCAGATCCAAACCTCAGAAATGAGGTATCTGAGGAAGGTGGTTGAAGTAACAAGAAGAGACATGGTCCGCAACCAGACGATACGTCAAGGCCTAAAATCCCACCCCCTGCAGACCCAAGTAGAACAGTGCCAACTTAGATGGTTTGGCCATGTCTGCAGAATGGGAGAAGATCAGCTACCACGACAAGCATGGGAAACAAAGAGCCAGGGATCCAGACCCCCAGGACGACCCAGAGTCCGCTGGGAGGACAACATTAGACAATCTTTGAAGGACCGAGGACTAGAATGGAACCAGGCCAGGAGGAAGGCAGCCGATAGGATAGTCTGGCGCTCTCTCTTCCAAACCTCTACACCTCACGGTAGAACGACTAAAGTAAGTATATAAGAGCTAATACTTAAAATCAATAATTCTTATCAGCAACTGAAAGATATCCTCAGATGACAAGAACTTTTGTCATCAAAGAATGACAGAAAAAACAATGTTGCGTACATCGTTTGTTTTTTTGCTCGGCGTTTAATTAACTAAACCTAGTGCCCCTAGATCTACAGAGAGTTACGCCAACTATGTCAGAATTGAAAACGAGGCTGAACGACGTAGTTGCCATTTTCGGCTGGACAATACCAGGACTTGTAACGAGAATAAGCATTGAGTAATTTTTTTTTTTTTTTATTAATGAAGAAAAATATCCCGTTCAACCTCTGATGGGTTATAATTAGGATATATATTGTTTTCAATTCCAAATAAAATGAACAACTGCCGATATGAGAAAGTAGCATCACATTTGTCAAATCATTGTAAATAGGGACAATCACAATTATGCTAATACGTTAAATAAATAAACAAAACAAAAAAACAAACAAACAAAACAAAACAAAATCAAGAAGAAACTCTGAAAAATATTAAAAATCAAGGCCTGGTGTGTTTCCATTTATTTCTTTAACAGAAACTCTTGAACAAGAATTAATATCTGTTAAAATGGATGGGGTGTAAAGGCCTGGTTTTCCAGCCACTAATATAACATTTGTTCGTGTTTAATATTGTTTGACTATATTTTGCAGTTCCCTAGGTCTTCTATCTTAACACCTCTTCTATATTTATAAGATTATATATAATATCCCAAATATATATAATATTAATATTTGTTCGTATGTTAAATATGTTTTAGTATATTTATGCATATATATATATATGTCTATATCTTATATACCTCTTATATAATATATATATATATATATATATATATATATATATATATATATATATATATATATATATATATATATATATATATATATAATAAATATAATGTATAATTATAAATTTATATATTATATATATATTTTTTATATAATTTTAAATTATTTAATATAAATTATATAATTTTATAATTATATAATTGTAATATATAAAATATAAAATTATATAATATAATAAAATTTTATATTTTTATTAATTATAATAACATCATAATAAAATTATATAATATTATTATATAATAATAAAAATTATATAATATATATATGTATATATATAAATTATATAATAATGAAAAATTATATATACAATTATAATAAAATCTCCGGTCCACAATAAGTAATTAGATTTTTTTTAAACTATCTGTACATTGTCGCATTTTTATAATTTAATAATTGTAATATAAAATATAAAATTATATAATATACTTACTTACTTAGTCGTTCCCCTTCTACCGTGAGGTGTAGAGGTTTATATAATATAATAAAATTTAAATTTTTATTAATTATAATAACATTATAATAAAATTATATAATAAATTATATAATATTATTATTATATAATAATAAAAATTAAATTATATATATATATATATATATATATATATAATATATATATATATATATATATATATATATATATATATATATATATATATATATATTTATTTATTTATTTATTTATTTATTTATTTATTTATATATAATAATAATAATAAAAAAATATATAATATAATTATATAATAAAATTATAATAAAATCTCTGGTCCAAAATATGTAATTAGATTTTGTTAAAAACTATCTATACATTGTCGCATTTTTAATGAAAACAAAAACTGATGTTATCATCTGGATTCAGTAAAACTGTCAGTGTCTACAACACCAGTTTCCACATTTCAAACTAGGTAAATAGTTCAATTCGAAGGGAGTATGTTTTGCTAAGTGTTGCAATTCTAACGGAATATTTGTTGCCAAATAGTGGAATTCTGACGGAATATAAAATTTAACGGAGTATGTGTTAAAAATTCACGCTACCTATTCTATTTAACAAACCGGTAAGTAAACAAATTTTCTTCTTTTTGTTTTGTTAGTTGACATACAAAGAATAGTACAAATATGTGCTACTGTATTTGCATCTAATTTTATTTCAAATTATTAGTTAACCTAAACGAAAATGCAAATTGGGTCTGAAACTCGCGATTGGATCCATTTTCCTGCAATACGGGTACAGCCGAAAATGGCGGCCAAATTTTAGTTGGCGTAAATCTCTCTATACATCAAGGAGCTCTATATTTAGTCAATTATAACATTAGTTTATTATGAAAAAATACACGAGTAGTTACTAGTATAGTAATGGGTTTGTTAAAATTAAAACCTCGTCTGTTGCATTTTACAAATAATTTTAACATCGAATGTACGAGGCGTGTTCAAATGAAACCCGTCCCAGTGGCTTCATAACAAATATATGTAAGGTACATCAGCAGGAGTAGTAGAATTAAATACAGCAATTGTTATGAAGCAAGTACTCACTGGAGTTCTTTAGAAATAGTCACCATAGGCATTCAGACACGCATACCACTGCATGGGTAGACGGCGGATGCCGTCCGAGAAAAATGACTTTGGTTGCTTATTGAACCATTTGGTCACCGAGGCCCTGACGTCTGCATCGGAGTCGAATCGTTGTCCCTTTAGAGATTTTTTTAAGGGTCCGAATAAATGAAAGTCACATGGTGACAGATCGGGGCTGTACGCTGGGTGTGGCAGAACTTCCCACCTTTTCCTTGCTAACGCTTCCTGCACAATGTTCGCAACATGTGGACGAGCATTGTCGTGCAACAGAATCACACCACGCGAAAGCATGCCGGGTCGTTTATTCTTGATGGCTGTATGCAGGTTGTCCAGTATGTCTTTGTAGCGGATGGCATTGATGTTCAAGCCAGGCTCTTTAAAGTCAACCAATAGAAGCCCTTCATGGTCAAAAAATGCGGTCAGCATAACCTTACCGGCGGAAATCTGTGACTTTATTTTTTTGGGTTTTGGTGATCCGGGATGTTTCCATTGCATGCTCGCTGTTTTGCTGCACGGCTCAAAGTGGTGGCACCACGACTCATCGCCTGCCACTATGCGCAACAGAATTGCATCACCCTCCTCTTCGTAACGCAGCAGGTGGTTCAAACTCCACCCCATGCGTTCTTCCTTATGGCGATGGCATCTTCTGTCGCAACAATAAGCACCTGACCTGGCCGCGGAAGACCTTTCGTTTTTTTTTTTTTTTTTCCTTAACCAGCGGCACTTAGGCTTTCAGCCCTTCGGCCCAATGACATGTCATTGCGAGGCTGGGGAACCTGAGGACTTTCCTTCCAACCCGGTCAGGAGCTTCGCTCCTTCCCATCCACAGACGGTTTATCACAGGAGCCGTTCAGGCTGTTCAGTCAAATTTCCGGCCGTAAACATTTCTTCAAACGCCGACGCCCGGGTTTGAACCATGAACACCTGGTCGCCAGTACAACGCCGAAGCCATTACACCAGCGCGGCTCCCGAAGACCTTTCGTTAACTGACGTCCTTCTCGAAACATTCGTGCCCAGTCTTTCACTGTAGTCTTAGACACACTTTTGTCACCATACACTGCTTTCATTCGGCGATGATGTAGTGGTGTTGATGGTATTGTATGATGGTGTTATTACTACATGTACATTGTATGAGGCCAGCTGTGAAGGCTCCTGAGATAAAATGTAGTTGAGAATTGTCAGAAGGCCTTTCTTGCTACCACTACGACCTCACACTTAATTTTTTTTTTCTTAATGACTGTGGCTACGTAAAGTGTCTAGGGTAATGATGTGTAATGTGGTGTGTTAGTTATAAATACACCCATAGATATTTAACAAGACTAATAAGATTAACAAGTGTTAAAATACACTGAACTAACTCACGTGTGTAAAGTTTTTGATATAATTATATTACATTTATTTGTTCTGGATCAAGTTTTATTTTGACCAGAACTTGTTTTAAAAGAAGGATTTAAAAATTAAGAAAATTATGCATGGAATGTTACATAATAAATGCAAAAGTGTACATATTTAAGTACTAGAATAGTTAGTTTTATTAAAATGTTCTGGTAGTCAGCTACTAGGGGGGATATTTATTGTCTGTGCTGTTGGGGTGGTCTCATCACACCTGTCTATATTGACTACACCGTGTCCAGAAAATGGTGGGAATTTTTATGGGGATATTAGTCACTACCAATAGTTGGTGAATGTCCAGCAGACCAGAGGCTCACTCATCTTTTTGTAGCTCTGGTGCTGAAAACTTGCGGTCCCACCTCTCCGTGCTGGCGGACAATAATGGTGGTCTCTGTCACAAGAACTGCACAGATACACTCGAGTAAAGTCACCCACCGAATAGACTCTGCTTTGTTGTCGATAGAAACTCACAGCTCTGCAATCAAAGTATGGGCTATGTGTCAAAATCTATTCTATACCCACGTCTGGACACCACACTGACACAACAACCACATCATACAGACAGGTCAGATCTCTCTGACCAAACAGCACAGTTACCATGGTGGGTTTACATCAGATAGATCCTCCCAGACTATAGATTCTGAAAAATATTTATTAGTTGTCGGCCCTAAAAGAAGATAGGTAATCTGTTTCAACGCTTGATATATCTTGCATAATCCTTGCTGTAGTTTATGTACCTTGTTGGTCCCTAGACCCTGACTTGGGCGGGGGGTCCAGAGCAACTCCCTACTTGTTTGTAAGGCTAGATTTTGATATGGCAGTATCAAATCACTCGAACATGAAACAATATTCAAAATATATAAAGAAATAATTTCAATCTTACCAGATTATGAATACATAACACAGAATTGCTAGCAAAACTCAGCTGAGCTGCTGGCTATAGTATGGCGTCTCTAAATTTATTCACTGTCTTTCATATGGGAAAACACCACACTTTAAAATCTGTGTCTAACACTGAACAATTATTGAAGAATGACCCCAAATGCGCTCTGAGCGCTAATGATATGATTGTCTGTGGCCAATCACTGCCGAGGTTTATTTTTAATTTCAAATTTCTACACTAAAGTCATTTCAGTCATGCTTCAGTCAAGTATGGATGGTTATCTGTTAGTCTGTCCGTCTCTACTTGTGTTTCAAAAAAAATGTGCTTGATTTTTGAAGCAACCTTTCTCTCCCCTTAAAATTTTGTCGTAAAAAGTTATATTTAGACACAGCTACCGCTCAAAAACCCTCTCCTCCATAATAAGTAACTTTGAACACCTGTTCCCAAGGTCGTGTTTTTGTGTGCAAATTGTGACACTTTTAGATTCAATATAGTCTAGCGATGATGTGAACTACACTGTCTTTTGTCATTATCTTCAATATTATCTATCCGTTTGTAAAATTAAGAACATATTAGTTCACTGCTCAGAATAGGCCATCCGGCCAGCTAATTTTTATATTCCTAACATTAATATTAAGAAAAATTACTTTTTAAATTTTTGTAATATTCCTAACATCTGCGTTTTAGCCGCTGAATTCAAATCAAGGCTTGGTATCGCAAAACGTCCAATTCCGTACCTCGTGTCAATTTGGGGGACTTGAATTTTTTTACTTTCATCCATTTCCCCCCCCCCCCCCCCCCCCCCCCCCCCCCCAATTGCGTCTCTTTAGCCTTTCCAGTCATATTTTTTTCCTTTTTGATCCTCCGTTCCCCTCCGGTCTAGCAAGTCAAATTTATGGAGGGTGATGACCCGCGGTCTAGGCGATCATGTACATCAGCAGCCTACGCATTATGTTTTTATCCTTAAATGTTATCTTTGGAGTATTTTACCGTTGTATCTCTGTCAATTTCACTACACATCTCCCCACTTGAAAACATGCCTATGGCAAGTTCCAAAACCAGCGATACACATAGGTAAAATTACTCCTCACGTCTGCCACTACTCTAATTTTGATCACAGGGGTGCCGACTGAGGAAATCTGCACCGACATTCAATTTGCCTGGGATATATTGGATACTGAACTGATACGGTTGAAGCAATAAAGACCACCTCAGCAATCTTGCGTTTTCATGCTTAGCCTGAGACAAGAACACGAGAGGCTGATGATCCGTCTCCACCACAAAAGTCCTACCATACAGATAGATTTGAAACTTTTTTATTGCCCAGATTAATGCTAAACATTCTTTTTCGCTTGTGGAGTATCCTTGTTCCGCCTTATTCAATTTGCGGCTTGCATAAGCGACTGGTTTAAGTTCCCCATCAGGTGAAGATGATCTTTGCAACAAAGCCCCTCCTAGTCCTACATTACTTGCATCGGTTCTTAAGACAAAGTCCTGTGTCAAATCAGGCAGTTTGAGAATAGGCTTGCTAGTGAGTTTTTCCTTTAACTCTTGGAACGCTAATTCACATTGTGCAGTCCAAATAATTTTATCTGGAAGTCCCTTGCGAGTCAGATCAGTCAGAGGAGCACAAATGGCGTTAAAATTTTTGATGTATTTCTGATAAAATCCGCATAACGACACGAATGATCGCACGTCCTTTTTGGTTTGCGGCCTAGGTGCTCTCTGCAGTTTTTCCAAGTTCTTAGGATCAGGGGTCATATTACCCTGATATACAGTGTGCCCCAAGAATTCCAACTCTTTGCATCCAATACAACATTTTGTTGGCCTAGCAGTTAAGTTCGCCTCCCGAAGTCTATCAAACAACATCTCCAGAGCTTCAATGTGTTCTTCAAATGTCTCTGTGGCGACGAGTATATCATCCATGAAATTCGTGATACATGGGTTATTCAGGGGGTCCAACAATTTTCGCATCATCCTTGAAAACACACTCGGAGCATTTTTCAGTCCGAATGGTAGCATATTGAATTCATAATGTCCATCCGAAGTGCTAAAAGCCAAATAAGGTCTCACTTCAGGCTTCACTGGGATCTGGTAATAGCCTTTACTAAGATCCACTTTTGAAAAGTATTTTGCCTTGTTCAGTCTGGCAAATAACTGTTTTGTGTCTGGTAATGGATCCACTTGTCCTTCTGTGACAGCATTCAGTTTCCTGTAATCTATGCACAGTCTGTGTTCCCCAGACGGTTTCCTCAACAAAACGACACTAGAACTAAAAGATGATTCACTGTGCGAAATAATCCCCTCCTTCAATAAATAATCTATTTCTTCCTTTAATGCCTTCTCCTTCGCGAACGGAATAGAATAGGCTCTCATACAGATTGGGTTTGAGTCTACCAGTTTCATGTCATACTGTAGCAAATTTGTATGGCCTGGTTTATCTGTTAATACATCTGTATGTTCCTCCAGAACTTGTTGAACTCTCTCCCTCTGATTTTTAGTCAGGTGCTTACTGACTTTTACCTGTGCTGCGGTTTCACAAGGATGTAATGGGTATTCATGTGAGGTGAGTGGTTCCTTTTGCATCTGGGTTGCAATAGCTAAGGTCAATAGGGGGTGCTTTCCTGGAGTGGTCTGTCCAGATACTTCTTTAACAGGTTTACATGATAAACTTTTTCCTTCCCCTTTTTGTCAATTTTATAGTTTGTTCTAGACACCTTCTCTAGAACCGTATATGGACCTTGCCAACCAATTTGTAATTTATTCTGGCTTCCGGGTAGTAAAAGCAGCACCTTCTCTCCGACTGCCAGTTCCCTGTCCTTTGCCTTCCTATTAAAATATGCTGCATGTTTCTTCCTGGCTTGTTTCAAATTATCATTTGCCAGTTTCCATCCAGCTTTCAAACGAGTGGTCAGTTCGTTCACGTATTGATACGATGAGGTAACAGTCTCTTCCGCCTTCTCATCTGTCCAGGTCCTTAATAGAGTTACATCTGGATCTTTAATTTACCATACTTATTTTTCATGGAACCCATCGGGTCCCGTCCCTTAGAAGCTCTATAATGAGGACTTTTCTTCCTAGAATCATCACTCACAAATCGACCACTACCAATTTTTCTCTGGGGTTTGTCTCCCCACTTAAGATTGTTTATGAGAGATCTTCGCTCTCTTGTCTGTTCTTCCAGTTTATATAAGTCTGACCGAGGGATTGTCATCTTATCCTGGGTAAAATTTCTTCTTTGTACTCTTCGCATAGTAGCCATGTTAATCCATTCAAGTGAAGACTGGGTGTGAAAAGGGGGCTCCCATTCCACTTTGTCTACCCGAGTATAATTAGTTTTCCTTTCAGGCCTAAAGTTGCCCCGTGGCGTTTCTAGGTCCTGCACATATTTTCCCTTTGTGGGTGTTCCCTCATGAAATACGCCACATGCTTCTACAAAGTTTTCAACATCGACATTTACGTCGGGCCAATAGTATTTTAGAGCAATCTTTTGGCAGATGGTACCGACTTTCTCATGGTCACCATCTTTTCCAACATGTAAGCTCCTTATCAAATTTGCCCTATATCTCTTGGGAAGAACTAACTGTCCGTGACCAGTGGATCTAGTTCCTGTCTTCCTGTATAATAATCTATTCTTCATGAAATATTCCCCCTTGCTCGGAGGTGTGTGGCATTTGGGCAATTTTTTAAAACAGGGCTTGAGTGTCCTATCCTCAGCCTGCGCCTTCCTCATCTCCTCTGGATGAGCATTTATAGGTTCACCTTCTTCCTCCTTCTTCTGTGACCTGGTCTGCACTGTCGCCATGATCACAGGTTTCTCGGGATTCCCCAAGAAGACGTATCTACACCCCAATATCAGAGGGTAGATTGGTTCATCTATCACTGCTGCTCTGATTTCTCCTTCCACATAGCGAGTTTTCACCGTTATCCTTGCGATGGGAAGTGTCATGAGTGGTATGTCCTTAGTCGCCCCTTGTATTTCCACTGTTTCTGTGGTATACTGACTTGGGTCCACTAGGCTAGACTTCACAACTGAATCATAATCCAAACCTGTATCATAAAGGCACCTTATGGTGACCCCATTACAAATAACATCCTCACAAACTGGGGGGTGATAAGGTTCCTGTTGTCCCTTAGGATTAACCTTTACTCTTTGCGTCCCCGACTTCATTGCAGCAATGTTTGAAGGTTTCCTTCTACAAAATTCGGTGTTATGGTTATCCTTCTTGCACCATTTGCACCATCTTTTTCCTTGGTTCAACGGTTTTCTTTCATTGAACTTTTGGTCATTGAACTGTGAGTTTCTGTCGCGATAGTCATTTTTTGGCCGCTCAAAGTTTGTCCTACCCTTATTTCCCTGCTCTCTATTATCAAATTTATTAAATTGCTGTGGAGCTTTAAAATTGTCTATGTGCTTCTTCTTAGCACCACTTACCTCTGCCTGAGCTGCCTGATACCTCTCAGCAACATTTAAAATTTCCCCCAACTTCTCTGCACCTTGTTCCATGAGAAATTTTCTCATGTCTGGAGCCATGGACTCTCTCAATTGCTCAATCATGATCATTTCTTTAAGATCTTGGGTCTTCCCCAGAGCCGTCCATTTCTCCAAATAGGTTTCTAGTCTGGCAGAGAATTGGTGGTATGTCTCCCCAGACAACAGTTTGGCATTTCTAAATCTCTTACGATAAAATTCACCATTCTTCTCGTACCTTAATAACAAAGCCTGCTTTAACATGTCATAATTGTCTTGGTCTTCCCTGTTCATTTTGGCAAATACTTCATAAGAAGCACCCCTCAATCCCTGTGATAGCTTTAAACTCCACCTCTCTCTCTCTAACCCATATGTAGTAGCTAATAACTCAAAACGTCCCAGGTACCTCTCTATGTCATCGTCTTTCTCAACAAAATGGTCTAAATGAAACCCCATAGCTGAGTTTGAGGCTCCCATACTGGGCGTAGCATCTGAGGCAAAAGGGCTGGCACCATTTTCAGGGGCCGGGCCTTGTAATTCCAGCTCCCTTAGTCGTAATTCGTGCTCCCTCTGCAACCTTCTATCTTCAGCCTCCCTTTCGGCAGTCAACCTTTTTTCCTCTGCCTCCCTTTCGGCCTTTTTATCTTCTGCCTCCCTTTCGGCCTTTTTATCTTCTGCCTCCCTTTGCTGTCGTTTTTTCTTCTGCCTCAATCTGCAGCCTCTTAATGTCTCTATCAGCCTCTAACCTCTTCTCTTCAGCTAACCTCCTTTCTTCCCGTTCAATATATTTATCACATTCAGCCGTTACGTATTGAATTAAAATTTGACCATCCATTCCCATCTCCTTCGCCGTGAGCACAGCAGCTGATCGGAACTTTGCTAGCTCAGCCATACTTTTCAGACAATATAATAATATACAAGCTAAATCTCTAACCAGTAAATACACTAGTAATTCTTATGACTATAATCTAACTAACCAGTTAACTACTTAATTATTACTGGCTGTGAAGATTCACCAACTTTTATCTGCAGGGACACTTTTAATTTTAAAGGAAATTTTACAATTTATTTCCCTACTTTTATTTCTCCCACCAGGAGATCTTAATATTAATATTGGCTAATTATCCCTGGACAAGACCCCAATTTATGTAGTGGTGTTGATGGTATTGTATGATGGTGTTATTACTACATGTACATTGTATGAGGCCAGCTGTGAAGGCTCCTGAGATAAAATGTAGTTGAGAATTGTCAGAAGGCCTTTCTTGCTACCACTACGACCTCACACTTAATTTTTTTTTTTTCTTAATGAATGTGGCTACGTAAAGTGTCTAGGGTAATGATGTGTAATGTGGTGTGTTAGTTATAAATACACCCATAGATATTTAACAAGACTAATAAGATTAACAAGTGTTAAAATACACTGAACTAACTCACGTGTGTAAAGTTTTTGATATAATTATATTACATTTATTTGTTCTGGATCAAGTTTTATTTTGACCAGAACTTGTTTTAAAAGAAGGATTTAAAATTTATGAAAATTATGCATGGAATGTTACATAATAAATGCAAGAGCGTACCTATTTAAGTACTAGAATAGTTAGTTTTATTAAAATGTTCTGGTAGTCATCTACTAGGGAGGATATTTATTGTCTGTGCTGTTGGGGTGGCCTCATCACACCTGTCTATATTGACTACACCGTGTCCAGAAAATGGTGGGAATTTTTATGGGGATATTAGTCACTACCAATAGTTGGTGAATGTCCAGCAGACCAGAGGCTCACTCATCTTTTTGTAGCTCTGGTGCTGAAAACTTGCGGTCCCACCTCTCCGTGCTGGCGGACAATAATGGTGGTCTCTGTCACAAGAACTGCACAGATACACTCGAGTAAAGTCACCCACCGAATAGACTCTGCTTTGTTGTCGATAGAAACTCACAGCTCTGCAATCAAAGTATGGGCTATGTGTCAAAATCTATTCTATACCCACGTCTGGACACCACACTGACACAACAACCACATCATACAGACAGGTCAGATCTCTCTGACCAAACAGCACAGTTACCATGGTGGGTTTACATCAGATAGATCCTCCCAGACTATAGATTCTGAAAAATATTTATTAGTTGTCGGCCCTAAAAGAAGATAGGTAATCTGTTTCAACGCTTGATATATCTTGCATAATCCTTGCTGTAGTTTATGTACCTTGTTGGTCCCTAGACCCTGACTTGGGCGGGGGGTCTAGAGCAACTCCCTACTTGTTTGTAAGGCTAGATTTTGATATGGCAGTATCAAATCACTCGAACATGAAACAATATTCAAAATATATAAAGAAATAATTTCAATCTTACCAGATTATGAATACATAACACAGAATTGCTAGCAAAACTCAGCTGAGCTGCTGGCTATAGTATGGCGTCCCTAAATTTATTCACTGTCTTTCATATGGGAAAACACCACACTTTAAAATCTGTGTCTAACACTGAACAATTATTGAAGAATGACCCCAAATGCGCTCTGAGCGCTAATGATATGATTGTCTGTGGCCAATCACTGCCGAGGTTTATTTTTAATTTCAAATTTCTACACTAAAGTCATTTCAGTCATGCTTCAGTCAAGTATGGATGGTTATCTGTTAGTCTGTCCGTCTCTACTTGTGTTTCAAAAAAAATGTGCTTGATTTTTGAAGCAACCTTTCTCTCCCCTTAAAATTTTGTCGTAAAAGTTATATTTAGACACAGCTACCGCTCAAAAACCCTCTCCTCCATAATAAGTAACTTTGAACACCTGTTCCCAAGGTCGTGTTTTTGTGTGCAAATTGTGACACTTTTAGATTCAATATAGTCTAGCGATGATGTGAACTACACTGTCTTTTGTCATTATCTTCAATATTATCTATCCGTTTGTAAAATTAAGAACATATTAGTTCACTGCTCAGAATAGGCCATCCGGCCAGCTAATTTTTATATTCCTAACATTAATATTAATTAAAAAAATTACTTTTTAAATTTTTGTAAATATTCCTAACATCTGCGTTTTAGCCGCTGAATTCAAATCAAGGCTTGGTATCGCAAACCGCCCAATTCCGTACCCCGTGTCCATTTGGGGGGCTTGAATTTTTTTTCTTTTCCCCATTTCCCCCCCCCCCCCCCCCCCCCAATTGCGTCTCTTTAGCCTTTCCAGTCACATTTTTTTCCTTTTTGATCCTCCGTTCCCCTCCGGTCTAGCAAGTCAAATTTATAGAGGATGATGACCCGCGGTCTAGGCGATCATGTACATCAGCAGCCTACGCATTATGTTTTTTATCCTTAAATGTTATCTTTTGAGTATTTTACCGTTGTATCTCTGTCAATTTCACTACACATCTCCCCACTTGAAAACATGCCTATGGCAAGTTCCAAAACCAGCGATACACATAGGTAAAATTACTCCTCACGTCTGCCACTACTCTAATTTTGATCACAGGGGTGCCGACTGAGGAAATCTGCACCGACATTCAATTTGCCTGGGATATATTGGATACTGAACTGATACGGTTGAAGCAATAAAGACCACCTCAGCAATCTTGCGTTTTCATGCTTAGCCTGAGACAAGAACACGAGAGGCTGATGATCCGTCTCCACCACAAAAGTCCTACCATACAGATAGATTTGAAACTTTTTTATTGCCCAGATTAATGCTAAACATTCTTTTTCGCTTGTGGAGTATCCTTGTTCCGCCTTATTCAATTTGCGGCTTGCATAAGCGACTGGTTTAAGTTCCCCATCAGGTGAAGATGATCTTTGCAACAAAGCCCCTCCTAGTCCTACATTACTTGCATCGGTTCTTAAGACAAAGTCCTGTGTCAAATCAGGCAGTTTGAGAATAGGCTTGCTAGTGAGTTTTTCTTTTAACTCTTGGAACGCTAGTTCACATTGTGCAGTCCAAATAATTTTATCTGGAAGTCCCTTGCGAGTCAGATCAGTCAGAGGAGCACAAATAGCGTTAAAATTCTTGATGTATTTCTGATAAAATCCGCATAACGACACGAATGATCGCACGTCCTTTTTGTTTGCGGCCTAGGTGCTCTCTGCAGTTTTTCCAAGTTCTTAGGATCAGGGGTCATATTACCCTGATATACAGTGTGCCCCAAGAATTCCAACTCTTTGCATCCAATACAACATTTTGTTGGCCTAGCAGTTAAGTTCGCCTCCCGAAGTCTATCAAACAACATCTCCAGAGCTTCAATGTGTTCTTCAAATGTCTCTGTGGCGACGAGAATATCATCCATGAAATTTGTGATACATGGGTTATTCAGGGGGGTCCAACAATTTTCGCATCATCCTTGAAAACACACTCGGAGCATTTTTCAGTCCGAATGGTAGCATATTGAATTCATAATGTCCATCCGAAGTGCTAAAAGCCAAATAAGGTCTCACTTCAGGCTTCACTGGGATCTGGTAATAGCCTTTACTAAGATCCACTTTTGAAAAGTATTTTGCCTTGTTCAGTCTGGCAAATAACTGTTTTGTGTCTGGTAATGGATCCACTTGTCCTTCTGTGACAGCATTCAGTTTCCTGTAATCTATGCACAGTCTGTGTTCCCCAGACGGTTTTCTCAACAAAACGACACTAGAACTAAAAGATGATTCACTGTGCGAAATAATCCCCTCCTTCAATAAATAATCTATTTCTTCCTTTAATGCCTTCTCCTTCGCGAACGGAATAGAATAGGCTCTCATACAGATTGGGTTTGAGTCTACCAGTTTCATGTCATACTGTAGCAAATTTGTATGGCCTGGTTTATCTGTTAATACATCTGTATGTTCCTCCAGAACTTGTTGAACTCTCTCCCTCTGATTTTTAGTCAGGTGCTTACTGACTTTTACCTGTGCTGCGGTTTCACAAGGATGTAATGGGTATTCATGTGAGGTGAGTGGTTCCTTTTGCATCTGGGTTGCAATAGCTAAGGTCAATAAGGGGGTGCTTTCCTGGAGTGGTCTGTCCAGATACTTCTTTAACAGGTTTACATGATAAACTTTTTCCTTCCCCTTTTTGTCAATTTTATAGTTTGTTCTAGACACCTTCTCTAGAACCGTATATGGACCTTGCCAACCAATTTGTAATTTATTCTGGCTTCCGGGTAGTAAAAGCAGCACCTTCTCTCCGACTGCCAGTTCCCTGTCCTTTGCCTTCCTATTAAAATATGCTGCATGTTTCTTCCTGGCTTGTTTCAAATTATCATTTGCCAGTTTCCATCCAGCTTTCAAACGAGTGGTCAGTTCGTTCACGTATTGATACGATGAGGTAACAGTCTCTTCCGCCTTCTCATCTGTCCAGGTCCTTAATAGAGTTACATCTGGATCTTTAATTTACCATACTTATTTTTCATGGAACCCATCGGGTCCCGTCCCTTAGAAGCTCTATAATGAGGACTTTTCTTCCTAGAATCATCACTCACAAATCGACCACTACCAATTTTTCTCTGGGGTTTGTCTCCCCACTTAAGATTGTTTATGAGAGATCTTCGCTCTCTTGTCTGTTCTTCCAGTTTATATAAGTCTGACCGAGGGATTGTCATCTTATCCTGGGTAAAATTTCTTCTTTGTACTCTTCGCATAGTGGCCATGTTAATCCATTCAAGTGAAGACTGGGTGTGAAAAGGGGGCTCCCATTCCACTGTGTCTACCCGAGTATAATTAGTTTTCCTTTCAGGCCTAAAGTTGCCCCGTGGCTTTTCTAGGTCCTGCACATATTTTCCCTTTGTGGGTGTTCCCTCATGAAATACGCCACATGCTTCTACAAAGTTTTCAACATCGACATTTACGTCGGGCCAATAGTATTTTAGAGCAATCTTTTGGCAGATGGTACCGACTTTCTCATGGTCACCATCTTTTCCAACATGTAAGCTCCTTATCAAATTTGCCCTATATCTCTTGGGAAGAACTAACTGTCCGTGACCAGTGGATCTAGTTCCTGTCTTCCTGTATAATAATTTGTTCTTCATGAAATATTCCCCCTTGCTCGGAGGTGTGTGGCATTTGGGCAATTTTTTAAAACAGGGCTTGAGTGTCCTATCCTCAGCCTGCGCCTTCCTCATCTCCTCTGGATGAGCATTTATAGGTTCACCTTCTTCCTCCTTCTTCTGTGACCTGGTCTGCACTGTCGCCATGATCACAGGTTTCTCGGGATTCCCCAAGAAGACGTATCTACACCCCAATATCAGAGGGTAGATTGGTTCATCTATCACTGCTGCTCTGATTTCTCCTTCCACATAGCGAGTTTTCACCGTTATCCTTGCGATGGGAAGTGTCATGAGTGGTATGTCCTTAGTCGCCCCTTGTATTTCCACTGTTTCTGTGGTATACTGACTTGGGTCCACTAGGCTAGACTTCACAACTGAATCATAATCCAAACCTGTATCATAAAGGCACCTTATGGTGACCCCATTACAAATAACATCCTCACAAACTGGGGGGTGATAAGGTTCCTGTTGTCCCTTAGGATTAACCTTTACTCTTTGCGTCCCCGACTTCATTGCAGCAATGTTTGAAGGTTTCCTTCTACAAAATTCGGTGTTATGGTTATCCTTCTTGCACCATTTGCACCATCTTTTTCCTTGGTTCAACGGTTTTCTTTCATTGAACTTTTGGTCATTGAACTGTGAGTTTCTGTCGCGATAGTCATTTCTTTGCCGCTCAAAGTTTGTCCTACCCTTATTTCCCTGCTCTCTATTATCAAATTTATTAAATTGCTGTGGAGCTTTAAAATTGTCTATGTGCTTCTTCTTAGCACCACTTACCTCTGCCTGAGCTGCCTGATACCTCTCAGCAACATTTAAAATTTCCCCCAACTTCTCTGCACCTTGTTCCATGAGAAATTTTCTCATGTCTGGAGCCATGGACTCTCTCAATTGCTCAATCATGATCATTTCTTTAAGATCTTGGGTCTTCCCCAGAGCCGTCCATTTCTCCAAATAGGTTTCTAGTCTGGCAGAGAATTGGTGGTATGTCTCCCCAGACAACAGTTTGGCATTTCTAAATCTCTTACGATAAAATTCACCATTCTTCTCGTACCTTAATAACAAAGCCTGCTTTAACATGTCATAATTGTCTTGGTCTTCCCTGTTCATTTTGGCAAATACTTCATAAGAAGCACCCCTCAATCCCTGTGATAGCTTTAAACTCCACCTCTCTCTCTCTAACCCATATGTAGTAGCTAATAACTCAAAACGTCCCAGGTACCCCTCTATGTCATCGTCTTTCTCAACAAAATGGTCTAAATGAAACCCCATAGCTGAGTTTGAGGCTCCCATACTGGGCGTAGCATCTGAGGCAAAAGGGCTGGCACCATTTTCAGGGGCCGGGCCTTGTAATTCCAGCTCCCTTAGTCGTAATTCGTGCTCCCTCTGCAACCTTCTATCTTCAGCCTCCCTTTCGGCAGTCAACCTTTTTTCCTCTGCCTCCCTTTCGGCCTTTTTATCTTCTGCCTCCCTTTCGGCCTTTTTATCTTCTGCCTCCCTTTGCTGTCGTTTTTCTTCTGCCTCAATCTGCAGCCTCTTAATGTCTCTATCAGCCTCTAACCTCTTCTCTTCAGCTAACCTCCTTTCTCCCGTTCAATATATTTATCACATTCAGCCGTTACGTATTGAATTAAAATTTGACCATCCATTCCCATCTCCTTCGCCGTGAGCACAGCAGCTGATCGGAACTTTGCTAGCTCAGCCATACTTTTCAGACAATATAATAATATACAAGCTAAATCTCTAACCAGTAAATACACTAAGTAATTCTTATGACTATAATCTAACTAACCAGTTAACTACTTAATTATTACTGGCTGTGAAGATTCACCAACTTTTATCTGCAGGGACACTTTTAATTTTAAAGGAAATTTTACAATTTATTTCCCTACTTTTATTTCTCCCACCAGGAGATCTTAATATTAATATTGGCTAATTATCCCTGGACAAGACCCCAATTTATGTAGTGGTGTTGATGGTATTGTATGATGGTGTTATTACTACATGTACATTGTATGAGGCCAGCTGTGAAGGCTCCTGAGATAAAATGTAGTTGAGAATTGTCAGAAGGCCTTTCTTGCTACCACTACGACCTCACACTTAATTTTTTTTTTTTCTTAATGACTGTGGCTACGTAAAGTGTCTAGGGTAATGATGTGTAATGTGGTGTGTTAGTTATAAATACACCCATAGATATTTAACAAGACTAATAAGATTAACAAGTGTTAAAATACACTGAACTAACTCACGTGTGTAAAGTTTTTGATATAATTATATTACATTTATTTGTTCTGGATCAAGTTTTATTTTGACCAGAACTTGTTTTAAAAGAAGGATTTAAAAATTATGAAAATTATGCATGGAATGTTACATAATAAATGCAAAAGTGTACATATTTAAGTACTAGAATAGTTAGTTTTATTAAAATGTTCTGGTAGTCAGCTACTAGGGGGGATATTTATTGTCTGTGCTGTTGGGGTGGTCTCATCACACCTGTCTATATTGACTACACCGTGTCCAGAAAATGGTGGGAATTTTTATGGGGATATTAGTCACTACCAATAGTTGGTGAATGTCCAGCAGACCAGAGGCTCACTCATCTTTTTGTAGCTCTGGTGCTGAAAACTTGCGGTCCCACCTCTCCGTGCTGGCGGACAATAATGGTGGTCTCTGTCACAAGAACTGCACAGATACACTCGAGTAAAGTCACCCACCGAATAGACTCTGCTTTGTTGTCGATAGAAACTCACAGCTCTGCAATCAAAGTATGGGCTATGTGTCAAAATCTATTCTATACCCACGTCTGGACACCACACTGACACAACAACCACATCATACAGACAGGTCAGATCTCTCTGACCAAACAGCACAGTTACCATGGTGGGTTTACATCAGATAGATCCTCCCAGACTATAGATTCTGAAAAATATTTATTAGTTGTCGGCCCTAAAAGAAGATAGGTAATCTGTTTCAACGCTTGATATATCTTGCATAATCCTTGCTGTAGTTTATGTACCTTGTTGGTCCCTAGACCCTGACTTGGGCGGGGGGTCCAGAGCAACTCCCTACTTGTTTGTAAGGCTAGATTTTGATATGGCAGTATCAAATCACTCGAACATGAAACAATATTCAAAATATATAAAGAAATAATTTCAATCTTACCAGATTATGAATACATAACACAGAATTGCTAGCAAAACTCAGCTGAGCTGCTGGCTATAGTATGGCGTCCCTAAATTTATTCACTGTCTTTCATATGGGAAAACACCACACTTTAAAATCTGTGTCTAACACTGAACAATTATTGAAGAATGACCCCAAATGCGCTCTGAGCGCTAATGATATGATTGTCTGTGGCCAATCACTGCCGAGGTTTATTTTTAATTTCAAATTTCTACACTAAAGTCATTTCAGTCATGCTTCAGTCAAGTATGGATGGTTATCTGTTAGTCTGTCCGTCTCTACTTGTGTTTCAAAAAAAATGTGCTTGATTTTTGAAGCAACCTTTCTCTCCCCTTAAAATTTTGTCGTAAAAAGTTATATTTAGACACAGCTACCGCTCAAAAACCCTCTCCTCCATAATAAGTAACTTTGAACACCTGTTCCCAAGGTCGTGTTTTTGTGTGCAAATTGTGACACTTTTAGATTCAATATAGTCTAGCGATGATGTGAACTACACTGTCTTTTGTCATTATCTTCAATATTATCTATCCGTTTGTAAAATTAAGAACATATTAGTTCACTGCTCAGAATAGGCCATCCGGCCAGCTAATTTTTATATTCCTAACATTAATATTAAGAAAAATTACTTTTTAAATTTTTGTAATATTCCTAACATCTGCGTTTTAGCCGCTGAATTCAAATCAAGGCTTGGTATCGCAAAACGTCCAATTCCGTACCTCGTGTCAATTTGGGGAACTTGAATTTTTTTACTTTCATCCATTTCCCCCCCCCAATTGCGTCTCTTTAGCCTTTCCAGTCATATTTTTTTCCTTTTTGATCCTCCGTTCCCCTCCGGTCTAGCAAGTCAAATTTATGGAGGGTGATGACCCGCGGTCTAGGCGATCATGTACATCAGCAGCCTACGACCCGCTCAAAATGCCAAAACGGAAGTGTGTGCTCACGGATGAATTGAAAAAAAAATGTCAGTGATTTTCCAATGAGTATGAAGCAGAATGTCTTGTATGCAGAGGCGGCACATTTGCATCAGTAGCAAATAAAGGTACAGCTGATTTAAAAAAAAAAACATATAGAAACAGAAAAGTGTAACCGCGTATACCGTAAGTTTTCAGATACAGGCTATATTAACATATAAAATAAATTTTTATAGAAACAGAAGATTAAAAAAGTCTTGGCGCAGATGTTTAATTAAACCAGGTTAGCTTCGAAAAGCCACGCATTATTTTAGGCTAAGCTTCGCTTCGTAACGCCAAGCATTAATTAGGGTAGCTTCGCTTACGCCAAGCATTGGTCACGTGATTTTCCCACCAATGGTTAGGCTGAGTCTTTCTTTCCCCGGAATGAACAAGAGACGAAGCCATTTTTTTAGTCAGTAATGAATTTAGAGCGGTGGAGACAAGACGTAATTCTCTTTGCTCAGTGATATTCTATAGAGGAGATTGATTTCGCACAATTAATGCAACTGTGTAACTTCGAAATGTGGAATGTGATGATTTGTGAATTCACGAGAAACGTAAGTAGTGCTAAGAATTGCATGCAATAACTGTTAGAGCCCACAGTCATAACTGAAACGGAGCTACGCTCGAAAACTGGGTAAAGAATTGTAAACCCAGGCATATATCTGAACCTTTTACCAAGAATGAAGGTCCTTAAGCTGAGAGAAAGTCAAACTAAGGAATACTAATGAATAAGAGAAAGTTTGGCTCTTCATTGAAATGAAGAGATAAGAAAAACGTGAAATCTAGACCACATTAACAAATAAACGAAGGAACACTAGAAGGATAGAGGAGCCACGCCATGTTTTAGCAACTTGAAAAGATTACGAGATGCAATAAGGAATATTGCATCATTAAAATAATGCATTGACTTTTTATGCTTGTTTATTAAATGTCAACATGCTATTATGCAAATTTGGTGTGGTTACCATTTGACTTAACCCAGTTCTTGTTGGAAATTGAATAAACATTTGTTTCATTGAACACAAATGCTGTTGACGAATCATATGTTTGCAGTTAGCCATCATACCAATTATTAAAGGATCATGCCAAAGCTAATCGTTGCAGGTGCAACACAAATAATAACCATATGCTCTAAAAATAAAACATCATAGAGGATTGTCCCCGAACCTGGTAAATTCCTGTAAGTCTGTAGAGAGAAATCATTACCTCTAGCAGGCTAGCTAGTAATCAAAATCTAATACTCTCGAGTTAAACAGCAACCCCCACTACCCTGCCCGGCCACACATAGCAACTTTGTGCCCGTGATCAGTCCTCATTAAAAAAAAAAGGTATTGAGCAGGAAAACACATTACAACTTGTTGCCTAGTGACCAGTCCTCTACAAAAGAGCAGAAGCGAAGATGGATCAATTAATGGAAAATTTCCAGCAACTTGGGGTAGAACAGCAGCAGCAACAGGAAAACAGATTCGCTCAAGCACAACCACTGCAGCCCCAGGACAGACAAAATATGGAAGGCTACGCGAAATTCACACAGGTTAGATCCATTGTTCAGCCGTTTGATGGAAACAAAAAAAATTTCAAAAGATGGTTGTCCGACATGGATAAATTTGCGGCACTAGCAGAGGCAACAACGGATGAAGAGAAAAAGAAAATCGCTCTGTTAGGTTCTGATTCGTACGTGACTGATTTTTTAAGAAGGAGGTCCCAGCAGTACCCCACAGAAACCTACGAGTCACTAAAAAAAGAGCTCACCCAGAGATATGGGGAAATAATAGACAAAATGCATGCTTGGTCAGTCCTTAGAAGCATGAAACAGGAAAGAGATGAATCGGTACAACTTTTTGGAGATCGATTCCTCAATATGGCAGAAGAGGCATTTTGCGGAGAAATCCCTACCACACCTGATGTAGAAATACAGTTAGTGGGGATATTTGCCGATGGCCTTAGAGCGGAAAATATCAGAAGGCATCTTATTAGAAAAGACACCAAGACTATTGCTGAAACAATCCAAGCAGCAATACAGGAGGAAAATCTTCACCGAAGGTTCCAACAAAGAGCAGGTAGGGAACCCCGACCAGAATATAGGGACTATGATGAGCATGAGCCTATGGAAGTTGACCATACCAGGAGGCAATAGACTCGCCCACGAATACGTGATGATAGACCCCGCAATTATAGACCCCCCACACAGAGGCAAAACGACGTCAATAATGTCAATACAAACGGATGCTTTACATGCGGTAGGCTCGGACATGGTTACAAGTCCTGTAGAGCAAATTACAATCATGCACCACACAGAAGAGGAGGTTACCAACCACAACAACCCGCACCACCCCCACGTGATTACACCAGAAATCAGTATACCAGAGGCGCACCTCAACCCCTCATGCGTCAGGGAAACGGCCGCGCCACTCACTAAACAGGACCGTTAGTGAGGGCAACAATCACAGAAACTGGTCCAAAACAAAAGAAACAACACAGAACAGAAATTGTCAAGTGGGCCCATCCAGTAAAATACAATATGAAGAAATGTTGCATGATGGAACTAAAATACATCCGGACCCCAGTTCCTGCATCATGTCTATACAGGGCCAACAATATAGGGCACTGGTAGATACAGGAGCATCCATCAGCCTTATTAGGTTCCAGCTGTTCAAGAGGATCCAACACTTAGTACGATTTCAACCGTCCAAAACACACCTAGCTTCA
>JAMPIV010002873.1:0-88959 GCA_024509875.1 Oreohelix idahoensis
TGAGTGAAATATGACCAACCTAAATCTGATCTATGCCTAATCTCGACATCAACAATGACAGGTGTAATAGTAGCAATACCTGATGTGGGTGGTTCCGCAGCAGTGACATAGTCATTAGTAATAGTAGGTGTGACATCATCCAGGTTGGATGTGGTTGGTGCTATATCAACAACCAGTGACTCAACTGAGTCAAAATAGACATCTGATGATTTCTCAAAGGATTGGAAATCATCAACCGATTCATCAATGATGGGAAGAAGATATTTTCTTTCACCATCCTCATCATTACCCAAAATAGTGTCACTGAGTCCGAACATGTAGTTGAGCATGTAAATGCGTAAGAGCTTGTGCTCTAGTAATATTACCCCTGGCAGTATATACATGTCGTTTCTTCTCCCAGCTCATAATTGTCGTAGATTTTAGATAGGTATTTAAGATATATTTTGGTCCCGTCTGAATAGAACTGAAAAAAGGTGGTACTCAGTGAGATGTAAGGTAAAGAAATAGATTTCACGAGTGAAATGGTGAAAGGTAGAGTCTGTCCCTGGATTGAGAAGATACTCTAGTCCAGTCTATCATTTACCACTGAAATTTGTTTATCAGACAGTTTCCTTCCTGTATATATTAATATATGGATAGGACACTGTTACGTGCAGTTTTTCATAACTGATAATGTAGTCTGTCTGTATGCTTGTTATATTTTGAATAAGATTTTTGGGTCTAATGTATTCTTCATTGGAACCATAATCTAAGGGCGAATACTCATCTTTTGCTTTGAGGGAAAGTAAATATGTAGTTACTCCTCTTTAAAAGGTGACACCAGCTGACTGGATAGGTCAGAGGGGATGCGAACTGCGCATGTCCAAACTAAGGAGGTTTTTTGAAGAAGATTTCCGGCGGGAGGCCGTGTTTTTGTTCTGGGTCTGTCAGACGGAATGTCTGATTGTTTCTCTGCATTGCCTTTTGGGGATGGAAACTCTTCCACTATATTTAGAGTCCCCTGTGTTATTTTCTGTTCGTCAGGAAGACGACAGTTGCTTCTAAGTGGTGTTAGGAATTCGTATCAAGGTAAAATTACGAAACTTTCACACTTCCTTTGTAAGGATCATATTTTTGAGTCAACCAGTGACAAGAGCTCACAAATGGTTGGAAGGCAGAGCATTCCTCGTGTTACGCTCGTTGGAGCCATCTAAGACTGTTTTTCTAGATTTACACACAGAGACCCATGAGGATAGATAATCTTCTACAACCCGCATGTTTGCGGTATATTTTGAACTCAGACGTGAGATATCTTGGAAGCTGAACACTTTGATAATCATATAATTATTGGAACTTATGTACATGCCATTGTTGTGAACTGTTTTCATATCCGCCATGTTCCTGTGTCATACTTACATGGAGTCGTCTTCGTCTTGTTGCTGTGACCATAATAAATGATCAAAACGTACACAGCTGTTTATCTATATTTTGACTCCATCAACTTCACATCTACATCTTTCAAGGTGATGAATGCCACACACACTCTTGTACGTTACGTGTGGTGATACCAGTCTGCACTGATACATAGACATCCACCTCGACGAACTACCATGTCACACATTCGCGATTAGTCATATTACAGCACGATACATCACCAGCCACTACCACCATAGAAGTATATATATATATATATATATATATATATATATATATATATATATATATATATAAATATATATATATATATATATAAATATAAAATATATATAATATATATATATATATATATATATATATATATATATAAATATACTTATATATATATATATATATATATCAGCCTTACTACATCAGTTGAACATATGTTTGCAACCAGATTGTTAACAGACACACACTGAGGAAACCTGTTGATAGCATTACAAGGCAGTCCTTGTTCTGGAACCCCCAGGGCAAGAGAAGCAGAGGTAGACCAAGAAGCACATGGAGAAGAGAGCTGGAAACAGAGGTGAAGATGATAAGGAGAACGTGGAAAGAACTTGAGATGATGGCACGTGACAGGAGGACTTGGCATGTGTTTGTTGAAGGCCTATGCTCCTTTGGGAGTGGAGGGTTATGAATGAATGAATATATTAATATATATATCAACCACTCACTTACGCACACACACACAGATAAGTGACGACAATTAGACACACAAACGTTAAACTCTATTAATGGAATAGGGATATTGGGACAAGCTGACCGACACAGGTAATAAGTTTTATGTTAATGTTTATTTATCATAAAGAAACTTCACAACATTTATTATAAAAATATCAATATAAAAATCATAGGTTACAGAATTAATAAAGAAATATACATATAAGTGCAATCCCCTCTGTTGAGACAAGTTCCCACAAGAAGAAGTTAATTAACCCCCCCCCCCCCCCCCCCCCCCCCCCCCCTCAAAAAAAAAATTTCAAAAGATTAGCACTATGGTATATAATTTTGCTATACTGAACAGAGTTTCTAGTTTATCTATTCTGAAATGAACAGTGTAAACAAACCTAAGAAGAAAAAAACAAACAAAGTGAGTATATTAGTTATACAATATAAGAATTATTCATCCCTGCTTTCTCTCGCTCTGACAAACATGTGATCACATTTCATTCTCGCTTACCAAATAAGTGTTGACCACAGCTTGAATATATCTCCATGCTCCAGGTAACAGATTCAGTGTCGGTTCTTTTGGAAAAGTAAGCCCCAGTTCCTCAAATGACTGATTAATCCTATTATTTGGTGAACGCTTACTTTGTTACTTATTATTATTGACTCTGTTCATGTCACAGCAATTAGTCCAGGTATGAAACCCTACTTCGAGATCAAATGTCACAGTGTACAGTAGCTTGAAAATATTCGATAGTTAAATAGAATGTCATGTAGATAAATCTTTTCTGGGTAAATCCTCGCCACAACAAAGTGATCGGTAGTTGGAAATGTTAAATTTTATAACTTCGCCACAGCAGGCTGAATGTACATAAAATTGGAAAAGAAATCTTGGTCGCTAAATGTCCGGTTAATGTTATTCTTAGTGTCATATATTTGTCCGCTCTCTATCTCTCTTTCTAAGTGAAACAAGAGGCCAACCAGGTCAACCTTGGAGACTCGATATATTTTACATAAGAATGTTTCTTCTTGTATTTGTTGGACTAGACTTAGACCCTTTCTCAGATTAAGGTGCAGGCCGCTGGTAGGTTTTGGGTTGTGACCCGTACTAGAATTATAGGAAGAAAAATGCAACATTTAACCACAATCAGTATTCTATCCTAAAAATAACCCGCGTAGAGGTATAATTTAATATCCACTCGGCTATTAAATTTAAATTTAAAAAAACACAAGTGTATATCTTATTTATCGATTAACAAAAACACCCTGAAATAAGCGCTAGTTATTTATAAAATTGCTCATAATGAATTAGAAATAAATATTTATTTCGTCAGTACTCATAATGAATAGTGCATTTACTAGTTGACCAAAATATCTCTTACTCGTTAATAGCAAGTAATTACATTAAAAAGTTAGCTCTATGTTGTTTTAATTCGCTAGTCAGTTAGCACAAAAATCCCAGTGAAATATCATGACGGACTTAAAAAATTAAATCACTCAACACAGAAAAATTTTAGTGAAATATAATGCCGGACTTAGCAATTAAATCACTCAAGAGGCTATTATAAATATTTACCGCAACACAAAATGACTATCTCCAATCGAAAAAAACTAAGAAATTCCACTGTTATAATGGATCTAGAATATCGAAGCTAGACGTCTGAAAATTTGTGGGTACTAGATAAACTGAGTTTAAAAGCTGAGATATATATATGAATTAGAGAGAAAATCGCCAACGAGTGCGAGATATAACACCTTTGGGGAACTTCGTGGTCAGATTCTGAATGAAAGCTAAATTTGCCACTTTCGCCGCCCGCTAGACGTGGTCCCACGAGCAAATCGTCTCTTTGATCACGTCTCGTCCGCAGCTTAATTACATTCCGAACAAACGGATGTGGGGGAGGGGGGGAACTGTAATTATCTCCCCCTGACCAATGTAACTAACAAAAGTACGACTTTTGAATAATCGCCCTTGATTTTCTTCATAAGCTTATCTCCCCCTGTTCTCACTACGTGCATCATAGTCTGTTGTAAACATTACTAGTGCCTGATAGACATAGAGGAAAAAAAAATAGGCGTGGCTACAATTATGAGTTTGACAGATATAAATGTACGAAGGTTCTGTATTAACAAAACGTGCATAACTAATAAGGAAGCAAAAACGTGTGGGTATATGTAATCTATTTACATAATCTCTGTCACAGTACGTCCCCTCTTGAATATATGAAACCATTTTCATGTCTACCTTATGGAAATAGAGATACCTATAACCGTGGCTTCCGGGTGACTGTTTTCTTCACTCTCATCTTCCTCCTCCTTCGTTGTCCAGTTCCTACTCATAAAGTCTGCTTCAACGTTTTCTTTCTCTGGAATGTATTCCGTGTGCGTTTGAAAGAGTGTCGCCGAGTTTGACATCGTTGAAAGATTCCGTGTATTTGCAGTGGAAATTCCCTGCAACTATCGTCATCTTCGTCAACTTCGGTAGCTATGGCGACCGCCAGGAGATGTTCGGAGGACGGCACCGGTCTTTCCAAGTATTTCTTTAACAGATTTACATGGTAGACCTTCTCCTTTCCTTTAATAGAGATCTGGTAGTTAGCTCTTGAGATCTTTTTAAGGACGGTAAACGGCCCTTGCCATCCGATACGTAGTTTGTTGTTCCCGGTTGGGAGTAGCAACAAAACTTTCTCTCCTGGTTGCAATTCTCTTTCTTTCGCGGCTTTCCTGTATCGGTTAGCGTGTTTTGCGCGTGCTAGCTTAAGGTTGGTTGGTCGTTGCTAGATCCCATCATAGTTTTAAACTTTTCTTTAATTCCGACACATATTTACTGGCTGAGACGACTGTCTCACCAGCCTTCTGGTCTGTCAGGGACCGAAGTAAGGCTTCTAGCGGCCCCTTAATAGGTCTGCCGAATAAGAGTGTAGCTGGTGGAAATCCTGTCGAGGCCTGGGCAACTTACCTGTAGGCGAATAAGGCTGCAGGAATAAAAAGGTCCCAATCTTCAGGTTTCTCTTGTCCCAGCTTACGTAACATCACGGTGAGGCTGCCGTTGAAGCGCCCCACGAGCCCATTTCCGGCCGGATGGTAGGGGCTTGTGTGGATGTGCTTGACCCTCAAGATCTTAAAGATCTCCTCCATTAACAGGCTACGGAATTGGGATCCGTTATCCGTCAAAACTTGTTGAGGAAATCCCAACCGTGTAAAAATTTGCACGAGAGCTTCTGCGACATGCTTGGAATCCGTGCATGTTAGCGGTATAGCTTCGGCCCACATAGTGCAAGTGTCGACTAAGGTCAGGATAAACCTGTTCCTTCTTTTAGTCCTTTCTAGAGGTCCTACAATATCAACAGCAACCCGTTCAAATAGTGTTCGCACTATTGGCATTTCCCCCATCGGGACAGGGGGTGTCCAATGCTTGGGTGCCACCCGTTGGCACTGGGCGCAGGATTTCACGTATCTGATAATATCAGAGTTCATTCCTGGCCACCAATAGTGAGTCGATATTCGCTGATTTGTGGCGTTTTGTCACATATGTCCGCTAAAGGGAAGAGAGTGCCCCATTTCTAAGATTTGGTCTCTGTACTGCGTCGGTACTAGGAGCTAATTATGCCCTTGTTCAGGGTTGCCCGTTCTACGATAAAGTACGCCATCCTTAGAAAAAATGTCCCCGTTGTGTCTGGGGTCCATGGCCATGGGCAGTTTCCTAAAGCAGGGCTCCAAGGTAGGGTCCTTTTGCTGCGCCTCTTTTACTTTCTTAGGTAACAAATTTGGCGCAGGCTCCCGTTCCTTCTTGGTTTGCCCTCTTGTGGTTACTGCTGCCACAATTGGCTCTGTCGGTTTCCCAATGAACACATATCTACAGCCAAGTATGACTGGGTAGATCAGGTCATCCATAATAGCCGCTTTGATCACACCTCTGACAAAATCAGAGTGTATCTCCACCAGTGCGATGGGAAGCGAAATGGGTGCATCTCCTTTGAAAACTCCACAAAGTTTGACGGTTTCTTCTGTTTCTTGACCGGGCTTGACCAAGTGTCTTGCTACAATGCAATCAAAGGACAACCCTGTATCAAACAAACAATATGTTGAAGTCCCGTTCAAAATAACAGTACCTCGCGTTGAGGGCCTCTCCCCCTCAGGTTGAGAATCACTGACACTAATTCTTCCTTGCGAGGCTGTTTGCAAGCATCCGATGCAATTCGGCCCGGTGTGCTTGCTCTGATCAGATGTCCCGTGTGCAGGGGTTTTCCCTTTGTCACCCTGTCCTTTCTGGCCGCGCTGCCATGTAGCCCGGTTAGGCTGATCAGAATTTTTGTTGTTGGTGGGGTACTTGTTTTTATAATATTTAGATTTTTCCGGAGGGGAATTCTGAGGTACAGTTTCTCTGGGGTTATGGTGGTGAGAAGAATGGGAAGACTGTTCTAGATTATTTTTCTGAGAAGGCTCTTCTGTCGGTTTACGTTTTGTTCCTGGCAGTTCGGTCAGCGCATTGTTATATCGCTCCGCCTTGCTCAAAATGTCTTCTAGTGTTTCTGCGCCTTGTTCAGCCAGAAATCTACGGGTGTCACTTGACAACGTGTTCTTTATTTGTTCGGTTACAACGAACTCCTCAAGTCCTTCATAGGTAGAGGTAAGCTGTGAAAGCTGCAGGCACTTTGTCAAGTATCCCTTCAGACGAGAAGAGAACTGGTGAAAAGTTTCAGTGCTCTCCTTTCTGCTGTTGCGGAACAGTTGCAAAAATTTTCGAGCGTTCATTGCGAACCGCTCAAGCAAAGCCTTCTTCAACATGTCGTAATCGTCTTGGTTGGTGCTTTCCAGTTTTGGGTATGCATCATACGCAGAACCTTTTAAAGCCTGAGAAAGCATCAAACACCAACGCAACCTCTCTAAACCGTACAGATTTGCCATCCTCTCAAATTTTTCTAGATAACAGTCAATTTTCTCATTAGGGCTTGGGAAAGATTCTAGGGCAAACGACATAGCTGCTAGTTGAGGAGATTGAGTGTTGGAAAGATCAGTTATCTGTGACTGAGGTGGAGACTCTCCATTGCTGGAAGTAGAGGCAGCCCCACGGCTTTGAAACTCTAGGGTTTTTAAGCGCCAGTTCGTGCTGTCTCTCCTTCTCTTTCGTTTGCCCTGCGAATTTCCATTTCGTCCTCAAACTTCTTCTGCTCCCTAGCTTCATCTTCTTTTTCCTTCTCTCTAATTTCTGCTTCCTTCCTCCTAGCTTCTTCTTTTTCTTCTTTTGCGTCATACCTTTCGAGCTCTTCCCTGACAAAAGCTTTTGCTTCATCTCCTTCCAATCCCTCTTCCCTTGCTTCCTCTCTTAGCATTGATCTAAGTTTAGCACGTTCAGCCATTGCAAATAACTGACTGTGACTTACTTGAGAAAGAAGAAGAAAAGAAAAGATACACTTATCCTTAACCAGTTACGAGACCCCCCCCCCCCCCCCCAAAAAAAAAATATTGTGAAATTTAACTGAGATACCTCCTCCTTGTTATCAGCTATCTAATCTATCGCTGTTATTATCTGGCAATTAAGGCTCCTAATACAGACGACTAAACCAAATAAATGGTAGATCAGGCTACTAACTGAAAAAAACCTACAATGTTACTACAGTGGAAACAACAAAAAATTTTAAGGAGAAAAAAAAAATCCCTTAATTTTTAAATCCACCTCCAAGTTCACACCTGAAGTCAGTTAGTGTAAGGGAGGCTATTAACTGGATGTAATAGTCCGAACGCGCTCCTTAGCTTAGCTCAAATCACCCCTGCTTCAAAAAACCCTGGTGATTGTTAAACAATCACACGCTACCAGCGGCCTTGTATTACAAAATCATTAAATAACATAACTCCCACAAGATCACTCTGTAAATCTAATTGTATATACTCTACAATGCTGTGGAAAAAAAACAATTTCTATATTTGTGTGGTCAGCAAGCCAATAAACAGATCGTTTGTCTAGGGGAATATTATTATTATTAATGTTACTTAACTCACGAGACAACCACACTCTTGGTCTATCTAGACTATAAAAGATTTTAGTCAATTATCTAGATACAGATTAGATCCAAATTTGGAAACAAACTCAATCTGATGTACTAGAAAAGACAAATATAAGGAATTCGCACCCTTTCAGTGGTACTAGTTCAAGATCTAGCTCAAATTCCCGGAAAACGAGCAAACCATTCTGTCGTATTGTCTCCTGTTCTAAATTCAATAATCCAACGGACGAGCGCACATTCTGTCGTAGATTTTAGATAGGTATTTAAGATATATTTTGGTCCCGTCTGAATAGAACTGAAAAAAGGTGGTACTCAGTGAGAGGTAAGGTAAAGAAATATATTTCACGAGTGAAATGGTGAAAGGTAGAGTTTGTCCCTGGATTGAGAAGATACTCTAGTCCAGAATATCATTTAGATGATCAATTTTATACGCACACACACACATAGATAAGTGACGACAATTAGACGCACAAACGTGAAACTCTATTAATGGAATAGGGATATTGGGACAAGCTGACCGACACAGGTAATAAGTTTTATGTTAATGTTTATTTATCATAAAGAAACTTCACAACATTTATTATAAAAAATATCAATATAAAAATCATAGGTTACAGAATTAATAAAAAAATATACATATAAGTGCAATCCCCTCTGTTGAGACAAGTTCCCACAAGAAGAAGTTAATTAACCCCTCCCCCCAAAAAGGTCAAAAGATTAGCACTATGGTATAGAATTTTGCTATACTTTAAAGAACAGAGTTTCTAGTTTATCTATTCTGAAATGAACAGTGTAAGCAAACCTAAGAAGAAAAAAACAAACAAAGTGAGTATATTAGTTATACAATATAAGAATTATTCATCCCTGCTTTCGCTCGCTCTGACAAACATGTGATCACATTTTCATTCTCGCTTACCAAATAAGTGTTGACAACAGCTTGAACATATCTCCATGCTCCAGGTAACAGATTCAGTGTCGGTTCTTTTGGCAAAGTAAGCCCCAGTTCCTCAAATGACTGATTAATCCTATTATTTGGTGAACGCTTACTTTGTTACTTATTATTATTGACTCTGTTCATGTCACAGCAATTAGTCCAGGTATGAAACCCTACTTCGAGATCAAATGTCACAGTGTACAGTAGCTTGAAAATATTCAATAGTTAAATAGAATATCAGGTAGATAAGTCTTTTCTGGGTAAATCCTCGGCACAACAAAGTGATCGGTAGTTGGAAATGTTAAATTTTATAACTTCGCCACAGCGGGCTGAATGTACATAAAACTGGAAAAGAAATCTTGGTCGCTAAACGTCCAGTTATTGTTATTCTTAGTGTCATATATTTGTCCGCTCTCTATCTCTCTTTCTAAGTGAAACAAGAGGCCAACCAGGTCAACCTTGGAGACTCGATATATTTTACATAAGAATGTTTCTTCTTGTATTTGTTGGACTAGACTTAGACCCTTTCTCAGATTAAGGTGCAGGCCGCTGGTAGGTTTTGGGTTGTGACCCGTACTAGAATTATAGGAAGAAAAATGCAACATTTAACCACAATCAGTATTCTATCCTAAAAATAACCCGCGTAGAGGTATAATTTAATATCCACTCGGCTATTAAATTTAAATTTAAAAAACACAAGTGTATATCTTATTTATCGTTTAACAAAAACCCCGTGAAATAAGCGCTAGTCATTTATAAAATTGCTCATAATGCATTAGAAATAAATATTTATTTCGTCAGTACTCATAATGAATAGTGCATTTACTAGTTGACCAAAATATCTCTTACTCGTTAATAGCAAGTAATTAAATTTAAAAAAGTTAGCTCTATGTTGTTTTAATTCGCTAGTCAATTAGCACAAGAATCCTAGTGAAATATCATGACGGACTTAAAAAATTAAATCATTCAACACAGAAAAATCTTAGTGAAATATAATGCCGGACTTAGCAATTAAATCACTCAAGAGGCTATTATAAATATTTACCGCAACACAAAATGACTATCTCCAATCGAAAAAACTAAGAAATTCCACTGTTATAATGGATCTAGAATATCGAAGCTAGACGTTTGAAAATTTGTGGGTATTAGATAAACTGAGTTTAAAAGCTGAGATATATATATGAATTAGAGAGAAAATCGCCAACGAGTGCGAGATATAACACCTTTGGGGAACTTCGTGGTCAGATTCTGAATGAAAGCTAAATTTGCCACTTTCGCCGCCCGCTAGACGTGGTCCCTCGAGCAAATCGTCTCTTTGATCACGTCTCGTCCGCAGCTTAATTACAAACGGATGTGGGGGGGGGGGTAACTGTAATTATCTCCCCCTGACCAATGTAACTAACAAAAATACGACTTTTAAATAATCGCCCTTGATTTTCTTCATAAGCTTATCTCCCCCTGTTCTCACTACGTGCATCATAGTCTGTTGTAAACATTACTAGTGCCTGATAGACATAGAGAAAAGAAAAAAAATAGGCGTGGCTACAATTATGAGTTTGACACATATAAAAGTACGAAGGTTCTGTATTAACAAAACGTGCATAACTAATAAGGAAGCAAGGTGGAAGCAAAAACGTGTGGGTATATGTAATCTATTTACATAATCTCTGTCACAATAATATCATCATCAGTTCAATAACAAAGTCTAGGGATATTCCGTAAAATCATCCCAGCCACTGGCTTGAACACAGATACGTTATAGAATTGAATGTACAATACGGGGTATCTAAAAAAATACTTCTGCAGTGGGACAGTATTCCACTATACCCAAAATGTAATACAATGGAGCTCATCTCCCGTGTACTCAACAGGGTCCACCCCTGAACTTCGAATCCCCATAGTGGCTGATTCAGTGTCCCTAAGTATAGACACAAGTTGTTTATTCACAACACCCGTATTAAACACCACTGATCTTGTCTCATTACATGAATAAATGATTGGCAAAAGATGTCCACACTGGATCGCAGGAATTCTATCAAGATGAAATAGAAAATTACAGTTAGAACAATCAGTACCGTTTTATAAGTCTGCACCACAATCATTATCTTTCTGAAATGGATTATTATCATCAAGATGCACAACAGCATTAAAATATGTGTGGTGCTGAATGATATATCAACTGTACATCAAGACAATGGTCTCGAAAGTAAGCACCGTTGTCACGATCGACAACCATGCGTGCATCCCTAGCTGAATAAAAATAAACAAGTGCTTCCCTAACATTGAAATTATTGATAGGTAACAGACGAACAAATTTTACGTCCGCAGTGAATTGAAAAAAATCACCTAGTGCCTGCATGTAGTATCTGGTGGCAGATTTTGCACTAGCAAGGCGTGTGAGTAATTACCTCTAGTCACATGAGATCCATGGACATGTTTATTTCTCTTGGATTTCATATCTTTAGTGTAGGGTGGATCATACTGGCTGGACTGAGTATGGCACCCATTTCTATTTATGCATATAGGTTTGAAGCATTTTTCTCCAGCTGCACTGGTATTATGACTAGGTAAGTTTTTATCATATTTATTAACCTTATCATTAGTAATAAGTGTAACACCATGGCCTTATTAGTAACCTTAGTGTCATCCTTTACAATCTGATCAATACTCTTAAGAGTAGATAAAATGTGAGCATGCCGTTCATACAGAGGATGCTGAACAGTACTACCATCAGCATTAACTGTCTTTTGAAGACAAAGTTGTGTATAGCGATCCTTATCAAAATAAACGGACCCAATCTGAACCACATCGGATACGTTAAGATCACATTGAACAAACTGGTCTGTACCTTTACGACCCAAATCCTACAAGTTTGCAATGTTTTTATCAATGATGTTAGGCTTCTCAGGCCCAGATGTAACTTGATTATGTCGATTATGGGATACATTTTTCCCCGTGAGCACAGAATGATTTGTCAAATAGTTTGTCACACCGTTTTTACTGCTGTCGGCATGTCGCCACGATTCACTCTCAGAAGAGGCAGTGTTATAGTGACCAGAACCACTTGTATCAGAGTGATGTCGAGGGAAGTTGTACCTGCCTCGACGTGATTTCTTCACCTTTTCAGGTTGTACTGACTTGTTTTTATCACATTTAGCACTGCTGGCATGTTGTACACTAGCTTTTCCATAACTAATGTTTGACAATATATGTTTGTCTACCGCAACATCCAGTAAACCCTCAACTCTTTTTCTAGCTTTAGCAATCTCCAAATCTTTGAGTGACATTTCTTCACCCAGCCTAACATTCAACTCCACCAGCTTTTCAATTTTACTTTTCTCCTCAATAAGTAAATTCTCAAAATTAGTCACATTATCCTGAGTCAATTTTTCATGTTGTCTTTGAAAACATGTTAGTTCTTGATTTTTAAGGTCAAGTGCTGCAATTTTACTCTCGAACGTTGCCTCAACGTGGCTCTCTTATTCGTTGCCACTTTCTTCCATTTCCTTATATGTGCCTTCTCCATATGTGGCTGTAGTAGGGCAACTTGAATCCTAAGACCACGAATTTGAGCAACTTGTGCCTGAATCTGAGCTGTCATAGCTTCCTTTGCTCTATAAAAATTTTCTTTAATACCAACAATCTTATTAGAAAAATCATCACTGTTCTTGTCAAGTTTCCTCTGACAGGCTGCAACATTATCTTGCAGTTCCTGAACCTCAGAGTCCAAAGATGTATTCTTTATCAAGGCAGTATCTAATGACTCCTTACAACTTGCCAGATCCACTTTCAATGATCTAAAGTTTGATCTATCCACTTCTGTCTGCAAATTTAAAGTCCTCACCTCTTCGTTTAAATCATCAATTAATCTCTCCCTGTCTTCAATGACCTGCAATAACTCATGTTCTCTCCAATACCATTCCACTTCCATAGAAAACTCATCACATCCTTCATTCTCCACCTCCTCCAAATTATCCATAATAAATCTCTGAAGAGCTGGTCCCTGGAAACCAGACTTCTTTCCCTGCCTGAGAAAATACTCAATGGCAGACATACTTCACCACAAATGTGAACATAGATGGTCCACTAATCTATAATTATTTCACCACTTCAAATTCACCAAACTGCATGTGATAGTAGATGATATTATAGATGTTATGTATGGAGCAATAAAAAGACAAAAGTTACAAACAAGATGACAGAATATTGTGAAAAAAGCTAAAGAAAGACAATGCAAATAGTGAACCAAGGTAGATGTGGTGGATTTAGATGTTATTGTTATGTATTTATATTGTACTGAATGAGGTCAGCTGTGAAGGCCCCTGAGTATAACAATTGTTCGGGTGAGTTCTCAGAGACCTTTCTGCTACCACCTTATGATCTCATTCAGACTTATTCTTGACTAGTATGTATGATAACTACGTCTAGTGTCTAGGGTTATGAACATGTGGTGTGATGGTAATTTAATACTAAACACACACACATAAACAAATATTAATGTCTATGATCAAATGAACTAACACCGTAAGTTAACACTGGTAATTAATGGTGGGTTGGGGTATTTTCATCATACTCTCTCTTTTCTCTATCTCTTTTGGAATGTTTATTCAACCGTCCAATATTTTATTTATTATGTTTTAATACAAGCGGATGAACTCTTTGTGCCGACACAGTGGCACTTATCTTTCTGTTGGTAGTAGTTACGATGCTGACAATCTCCTATATTTCATGGGTTGATTCGTGGTAGACAGCGTGTACCAGCAAAAAATTTCAATCGAATGATTAATCTGACACAGTCCCTGATGTAGTGTGGTAGACAGCGTGTACCAGCAAAATTTTCAATTTCTCTCACAAAGATAAATACACCAGGGTTCTGGCACTAGCTTAGTACCAGAACAAAAACCCCGAAACAAGGTTATGATTCTTTATAACACATCTACAATATCATTCCACAAGTAATATATGGTATAATTCAATAAAAAGAAAAGGGTCAACCATTCTCATTGTCGTAGATTTTTGATAGGAGAATTAAGACTTGGGTTGGTCCCTTCTGAATAGATTAGAGTAAGTGATCGTCACAGTGAGAAGTAGTAATAGTAATAGGTTTCCACGAGTGAGATGGTAGAAATGTGGTAGAGGCTGTCTCTGAAATCAAGAAAATCTTCTCTCTTTCACCTATCTTCTACGACAGATTTAGATTGAGTCAGACAGTCTACACACATATATATGCAATATATATATCCTCTCACATACATACACACTTAAGACGACAGTTAGACGTACAGACGTGGGAAAAACTATGACATAGATTATATGAATAGTTTGGGAAAACGAACTGACCGACACGCTGGAATAAATTTTATGAGTAGTTTATTTATCAAGACTAAACTTCTCTCACAACATATCAAATCACATCAAGCATATACAAACAAAAAAATCATAAACAAAAATCAGAAATGCTACCAGAATGATAGACCCGTTGGTATGATCCTTCCCTCGATGGATAGCCCACAGTCCCGTTAGAAGAAAGTGATAGCCCAAAGAGTCACAGATACATATGATTTAGTCTAAAATTCTTCCCCCTTTAAGGTATTAACAGACTGGATACTCTGATCTAGTATAAGGGAATATATAGATATATAGTTAGCAATACCTTGCATAAAGAAATGTTATGACAGCAAAAATGAATGGGTGTCAAAATACCACCATAAAGGGATCGCTCAGTCCTGCATTCACTCTATTCATTCAACTGTGCTCAAGTGCATTTTTCAACAACAACAAAAAATATTTTTAGGACTTGCCCATACAGAATCTTCAATGGTAATCTTGGCCAAGAAAACCCCAGGTCCAAAAAGACGGGTTGAATTCACTACTTCCGGGACCGTTCTATTGGGAATACTATTGTTTTGGATGTCTGTTTAAGTCACATAAAATTTTCTAGGCACGAGCGTTTATAGCTAGCACAGTGTCAACATCTTAGATTTCAAACGAATGAGGAATGTCAGGTCGGCACCTTTTCTCAATATAGGAATTTAGTTGGTAACACCACCACTTGTCAACAGTGTCGGGAAATTTACTGATTGAAATATGTTACTTGCCACCAAGGCGGAAAAATGACTAGAGTTTACTCAGGAAGAATCAAATCAGGCTCGATGACCCGTTACTTCTTTAACCTCTTAAAGTTCTTGTAAAAAGTTATACATCAAATCTTTAAGGTTAGAATGTTTGTTGTTTTCTTCACAGATTTATCTCTTTACTCAAACGCTGGCAAAGTTTGGGTACCACAGTTTCACTATATAAAATGGAAAGAACGCATATCAAATAATTATACACACTATAACTGATAATTTAAACTGCAAGCGTAGCTGTCTTATCATTTAAATTCCCGTGAAGTAAGTTATATTTAAAAATCATCTATCCTCATGAATTAGGAATACGTGCGTATTCCGTCAACAATCATGAGGCTTCTAGCATTATAAGTTAGTTTAGAAAGTTTATTCTCGTCTGATTCTTTTAGCAGTTAAATTGAATTCATTATAGCTACATTGTTGTTTAAGCTAGAAATTATAATTTATTCTGTTTTCCACTGAAACACGTCACTAGAAAATAATACAGACTTATGTATTAAGCGCTCTGCACCAAATCTAACTAGTGAAAGAAAATAAGCGATTTTAACACTTTAAACACTTCACAAAATACTAGAATATATATGATATTTACCTCCAAACATAATTACAGTTTCACAACGACTAGGATAATTCACTAGATAGGTATTTAGAAGCTCGGCAAAATTTGACGAGAAACTAATGACTTCGCTATACAAGCTTCATTCACTAGCACGAGTGATTCTGTCTACTGCAAGTTGGAGAATGAAAAGAAAGTTTCAAACTCTGGTTAATATCTATTTCCAGACAAAGAGGCAAACGTTTAATTTCGCAAAACGAAGTACTCTCCCCTTTCCCGTCTTTCACGCTTACGTTTAACACCCAAACGCATGCCGCAACTGCCACCTTGCGTCTCTGACACCTCCGTCTAAGAAACGGCCGAAGCGCTATGTGTCAGATGCAAATGTAGACAACTAGTCTGCACTGCAGGGGCAGTCTTTGCACCTACCCCGAGAAATTCATCCTGAGAACCATAACTGACACTTTGCTTTCTCGCACCTTACGCCAACTCTGGCCGTGGAGCGTGAGTATCATATCACCTGACACTGAGAATCTATCTTGGAAACTACATGTCAGATGCAAACTACCAGACAAATGTCTCCTCATCATGTCTGACGGAGTGAATTCTCACACTTCAGGCCCAGAAATTTAGCCGAAACTGTAGACAGCTGTCTGCTCCCCTGTCTGACGGAATGCATTCTAACACTCTGCGTCTCGGGTAGCGTGCTGACACATTACGTCATAACTGCGTTCTCAGTTTAATCAGCAATGAAATGCGTTTCTGGATGAGAAACGAAACTGGCGAAAGTGAGAATGGGAAAAATATTATTTCTCGCAAACGAATGGATGCGAAAAATACTGGAAAAAGGTAAAGAGTGATAATAAAAATAGAGGATACGGGTGACAGAAAAAGAAGAGGATATAGGCAATTTACGACCAATAAACTCTCTGTGACACTCATCTGAGATAACAACTCATACCAGTGCTCCTAGTCTTCTCCCCAATGGCTACAACGCCTCTGACACTTCGACAATGATCCTCTCCCATAGGATAATGTGGGTTAGCCTTCCCACTGGTAACTGTGGAAATCATTTTAAGTTAAACAACTCATGTAAGTTCTATTGCGTTTGAGCAACACCACAGGCCCTGCATAAGTCTGCTAGGGGACCCATGTACATAGTCGTAACCTTCCCAATAAAGCAGTATCTCATACACCAAATTTGTGTAATAACAAGGTTAATAAATTCGTTCTTACCACAATTCAATGAAAATATCACAAACATACGTTGACTGACATTAGCATTAATATATATAAGTTCAGCTTTGCCCTCGTCCAGACTGCCAAGGTTTTTTTTATTTTCACTCTTAGCACTGCTGTTCTCAACGCAGCTTGCATACTAACAATTTTGTATCAAATGGCGACAAGCCTTGGAAGCTTTTTGCCAATATCACTAGACTGGCCCAATCACAGCGAGGGTCTAGCTATTCAATTCAAATTTGAAAAAAAAAAAACTCCAAACATACTAGGAGTGAGTCTGCAAAATATATTTAGCTTTTGAGCCCACCAATAACCTTCTTCCTATACTCCTATACCAACCAATCGGATTTGAATCACTCTAATGCCTCTTTTTTAAACTTGCGTCCCCAAATAATGTTATGGATAGAATGAGCAAAAACAACAGTCGTAGATATATAGTATTATTTCAATATCTTGGTTAATAATTGGGCTACTATGTATATTAAAACATATTATTGCTCAGGAGACTTTAAGCTATCATTATATATGAATTTTATGGCCATATTCATTGTCGTTTGGATTTTCATATTTGTCACTGTTAGTCGTCAATTATATACTTTTCCATAAGTCGGCCATCTTTCCCCCCTTCTCTATCATTTTTATTCAAAATAAAACAACTTGTTTGGGTTACGTCAGAAATACACTACTAGGCAGGAAATGAGAGCTGTCTGTGTGTTTATACATTTTAACTGCGAGAATATAGTACGAGGCATGCATGTGGCTTTGCGTCTTGTTTTGCAAATCTGCTAAAGCCAATACTGTCGCGCTCTCGTTACAATTTTGCGTTAATTCTTGCTGCAGTTTCGTTCTACACTTCTGGAAAATGTCCGGATTGCTACTATTAGTGGCGTTAAAGTTAAAATATTACGTTAATTCAGAACGGCAGTTTGGTGTCGCAGTTCTGGCACAATGTTAATTGTAAGTCTCAAGGACGAAACTAGGAAAGCGTGTAAGATTTGACGGCGGGATCATTTTCTAAGCATTACCACTGTACAAAATTCAGCGCTCTACTGGCGTAGAAGACGACGATAGGCAACCACACACGGGCGGGTTTATTTATTATCATAGGAGTAAAATCTTACTGAATTTAGCGATTATCTCACAGATTTCGCTACAGTAGAAATGTATGAATTATAGAACAAATTAACAAAATGTAGCTCCATCACACATATGACAAGACAAACACGAGTTTACAGCATGTATGACATCTAATAAATGAGGGATAGCAAGGTAAGGCCAACACTAACACAAACAATAATGCAAAAAAAAAAACAGAATAAAAAATTACAAGTAACTTTACAACAATAACAAACTTGTACACTTAACAGTACTTCACAACTAGACAAATAATGAATCTGTTTACTTCAATCAAGGCAGTAACACACAGCCATGTACGCCGGCCCCTTAATTTGAACCAAACAGATGCATAAACTAAAGATCGACCATGAATTTACGACCATCCTCAGAGGTATAGCAAATTCACAGTTCCCTTCCAACCGCCTGCTATACACAGAATATGAAGACACAAAAATACATATATGGTGAAAAAAAAAATTCTGGCAAACAGTTCTCATCAGCAACACAGGCTGTATGTAACCAAAAATACACTTATCTGTTATGCCAGTAACAATTTCCTTCTCGATTCCACTTCACTCCCAGCAAGGAACGTAGAAAAACTTTCCGCATAGACCAAGGTTAGGCCTAGCAATCGTAACAGCTGACATCGAAGGACACCGCTTTGGTCCAACATTGTCGTAAAAAAATTCGCCATCTTTGGCATCAAACTTGTAACTGGAACTTCATATAGTACAGGAAAGTCCTTTTCCTGAAGAAAAACTTCAACTTTGACTTGAAGTTGATAATAAATTGCAAAAAATGTTCCGTTACTTTTTCACTTCACTCGGCAGACGATGCAGGTCGCCATCTTGAACATTTTTTTTGTACATGAAAAATGTAGATTAGAAATACTTCTTTCTTTCCACTGGATAATCATAATCCTTTGGCTTTGGCCCCCATTGATACGGGCCTCCGGGCTTTCTTTGTAGTATGTGGCTTATATTATATTATGTGGTGTGGCAATGATTCTTCTTGATCTGTAGAAACAAGCACAGTTAAGGGTATGTCCCGTTCATAGCCCGCCCAGAGAGCCGTAACTTGGGGAGCCGTGCTAGCGTTGTGGTTACAACACCGCTCTGGCGACCGGGTGATTCAGGATCAAACCCGGGCGACGGCATTTGAGGATTTTTCGTCGACCGGGAATTGGACTGGATTAACTCGAGACCTGGCGAGGACATTTGAAGGAGTGTCGTCGACCAGGGATTGGCGGCTCCTGAACCGACCCAGCTCTAATGGGTACCTCCGAAATCGGCGAGTATCTGCCTGAATGGCGAGGGACACCTGTCTCTGCACAAGAAAAGGGATACTCACGTAAAATCAATGTCAGGTTAGACATTAATAATAACCTGAGATTTCGCCTCGAGTATTAGCGGGCGTACAAAAAAAAAAAAAACTCCTCAAGGCCAGGTTGGACAATTCACATAACACTTTATTCAACTTCTTGACAGCTCCAATAATATGTAGAGAGGATATGATCATGCATATAAGGCATCAATATGACGGTCTCTAACTTCGCAGTACAGTCCCGTACTTAGAACCATGTCGAAGACATTTTCACAAAGTTTATTTATTAATAAGTAACTCACGTACTTAACAGCATCCTCTTCATATCTTTCATCAAATAACTAGTCTTACCACACGGAAGTATATGGGTAAGCTAGTGCTGGTACAACATAATGAAGATATAGGAAAATCAAATAACTCGCAGGAGCAAATAACACATGCGTCCAACACCTTGAATGCCACACACGGAATGCTTAGCCAGGGCACGCTTTTATTAGCAGACTTCAAAAGTTCACGTCTGCAAAGGTGGCCAGCAAACGTAATGACGCCACTTCCTGAAACCAAGACAACGGTCTCCAAACAAATCAACCAGGAAGTCGAACAGCGACAACCAATGTTATGAAATTTACACATAACAGACACCTTGTCCGGATCCACCGCTGGATAAATGCTTTAATGCAAACTTCCTGCAAGGGGACCAGCTGCAGTTGTTGCACCATGCTCCATAAGGAACGAAAATGTAACTGATGATTAAAATCTGGGCTAGGGGTATTCTTTAGGGCTGTTACACAAAGGATGTAACCCCCTTTGTTAATGGGCTTACTTTGTGTATGAGTATGAGTATATGAGGAGAACTGCCGTAATGCAGAACTCAGCCAGAGCTGTCTATGGGTCGGGTCGGCTTGAGTTCGGACAGACCAAGTTTAAGATGGCCACTGACTGCTTTGACGGTTGGCGGTTATGGATCAAAGAAGAAGAAGAAGCAGTTTAAGAGACCTTTGTGATTCGTGTTGAGAAAGTATTATTGATGAGATATTTCAACTTTACATTTCTGCAAACACTAAAAACAAAAGTCTGAATAGTCCCAGATTGTTATAATAGAATAACAACAACATAAAAGAATTTTATTATTAATACTTCTTCATTTTGTTATTTAAAAAAGAAGTTAACCTAACATTATTAAATCAGCCACATGATATTTCAAAACTAGTTACAGTTCGCTTTTTAATTCATACTTAGTTGCACCGTAAAATAATAATTTATGCAAAATAAATTGGTAGCAGTGTAGAATTCATGTGTCCGAGTTACACTATTTGTGATTTTATTGTTCGATTTCAGTCGTTAGACATTATTTCCGGTTACTTCGGCTCGAATTTGGGCGGGTAATATAAATGACGGTCAGTCGAGCTCGAGTCGTGTAAAATGAACGCAAGGGCAGTTCTGGACCTGGATGAATAGATATGAACCTTATTTTCAAAGGGTTAAGGAATAGAGCGCGCAGGCCAGTGTAACATTCTGCCCTTCCTCTCTCTCTCATCTTCTACACTGTACCTATTCATTCTCACGTGCACATAGAAGGAGTTAAGCAGTGGCGTAACTACAAGGTAAGGGGCCCCAGTGAGGCTCTTATTATTATGCTCCCCAGTTTCCCAAGCACCACAATCATTCAACAAATTTTTGCCAGGCTCTCTTATCCTTTGCCACCCGCTCAAGATCTTTCTGTTTTCTTCATTGATAAGGGAGTTTTTGTTGTGATGTTACTGCTTTCATAAGGTTATGCTGGACACATAAATGAATGGTCAACTCGTTCCGACACAGTGCTGACATCGAGGGAGAATGTAGATGTAAAGGACGCGAATGTGTGTACAGTTCTGTTGAGTTGACAAGTCACTCACTCAATCATAGTTAGAAGTCAATAAAGGGTAGACTGCTGATGACATTTCATACATTTAATAATGGACGTACACTTCGACATCACGATTACAGTCACTTGAACAGGTTGGCAAAAAATCATCGTATACTTGAAAAAATGGGTGACAATATCAGATGTACATTTATGTGGCATGTAAATATAATGGCACGATAGTAGGCAAGCACTCAATATTCTGGTTGTCTATCGTCTCATGCTTCAACTGACTAATCGCGTCAGTTAAGGTGGATACATAATCATCAACAATGGTTCACTGTCAGAACCTTCTCCTGGCTAAGTTTCTCAAGCCGTAAATTCATCAAATGTTTATAGCAACAATGTTAAACCACAGTAGTGGGTTTTCATAATATATATAGATCTCTGTACCATCATCAGATAATAGGACCTTTTCTGTTCTCCGACGATGATCCGCTTACAAAGGCGGGATCCAAAAAATGGCTCTCCTCCGTGAGCTTCGCTCACCCAGGATGAAAAATTATGAAGCAGAATTAATTCGTTAGTCATCCATAAATGTCCTCATTGGGCTTCTATACATTTCTGCTATCAATAAGGCTGGTTACATCAAATAATCTAGTGCTGCTAGATAACACGTCATCTTCATCTGTAGTCAACAATCCTAGATGTACGATAATACGTCTCCCATCTAGGCTTAGCAAAAAAGTTCAGCAAAAAGGTTTTGGTTTTACCTGGCTTTAGGAAAACACACACAAGCGAATAACGCACATCATTCCTTGGCGTTAATAATGAACATTAGGAGAATCTCTGATACTACAGTCATACAGAGAAACAATCTCCTTCCTAGAATAAATCACAGAGATCAATCTTCAGACATTCTAGTCGAACCAGCCCATAGCAGCGACGACATGACAGCAGCCTCTCTGTCGACACCCCAAATCGACGCATGCGCAGAAATGCCTTTGACCCCAGAGTTCAGCTCAAAAAATAGACCGACATAGAAATACAAAGATACAAAGATATAAGAACGAATCACCTTAAATAGACAAGGAATAAATATAAATTCGGGCCATAAACATTTTAAGCAAGACCAATCTGTATCTGGCCATACCAGACGCAAAATGACGTAAGTCTAATATTCATACGCCAGATTGAAACACAAGAACAGATAACCCATATAACCGAATATAACATCGATCAATCATGGTTCTGTCCCTTAGAAAAAGATTCATTGATTCTTAAATAAAATACTTTTCATCAGACAAATAGTTATACTTTACATTTGTATGCCTACCAAAAGTAATCTGTGCGTCACAGACTACCACACAAAAGAATCTGTGCGCAACAGACTACCACACCCCCCCGGGAAAAAAAATGAAAATCATTTTTTTTTTCATCTGAGAGCAACATACAATAGGCTCACAACGCACAAATAATGCGCAGATGAGAAATATCAGGAATTTATAACGCCAAATTAAGGCAAAGTCGAAGTATAACTCGACCGGTGAGAATATATCTCAACATCTCAGAGAAAGTATTTCTCTAAGTATAAATATTTCCAGGGAGGTGTCACCAACGCATACTACAATACTGGCAATGACACAATGTATACAATAATTTCAATTACAATTTCATATTAAGTACCATAAGTTCATGATTGACAAAAGAAAAATCATCAAAAGAGTAGCGGTGAATATACATTAGTGAACCGCTAAATGTTTATACAATCACTATATCATGTATTACAAATGTGTACATATTTTGATATAGAAAAAATAACTGCTGTAAAGTTAGACACATTAAAAAGTCCAAGATTTAACAGTTAGGTGGAATCATGTGGGCATCTAGACAGAATGTCTGCCATCACATTTTCTGAACCACGGATAGCTCGCACCGAGAAATGAAAAGGTTGAAGAGCAATGGCGTATCAAGTTGATCTCGAGCTCTTCAAGTTTTTACTTTGAATAGCCGTAAGAGCTTTCTGGTCAGTTTCCACTATGAAATGCGCACCAAGAAGGAATCTTTCAAGTTTGAGAATTGACCAAACCATCGCCAAAAGTTCACGGTCTAAAACCGAGTAATTCCTCTCTGCCGCATTACGTTTTCGCGAGATATACATTACAAGATGCAGAGTTTCAGAGTACTCTTGCATTAGTGCCGCTCCAATCCCAGTGGATGAAGCGTCACTACGAAGAACAAATGTCTTATCTGTATTAGGTAACACTAAAATAGGCGGAGTTGAAAACAAATTTTTAATCTTATCCAAAGAGGATTGGCATTCCTGAGACCAGTGGACCATATTAGGAGACAATTTCTTTAGTAACGAAGAAAGCGGTGCCATGATAGAGGATAGATTCGGAATGAATCGTCCATAAAATTGTATAAGACCTAATAGACTTCTCACTTGTTTTTTAGTCTTAGGAATAAAGATGTTAAGTATTTTACTGGTATTATGGTCCTCTGTCTTTAGGAAACCATGGCCGACACGGTGACCTAGGAAAGAAATTTCGCTAAAACCAATACATGCTTTACAGGGTTTCGCTGTCAACTTATGCTCGCGTAAGGTAGACAGTAATTCACCTAATCCCAAATAGTGATCTTCTCAAGTATCACTGAAAAGACAGATGTCGTCTAAGTACGCAATGACATCTGAACGATGAGATAGGATTCGACGCATCATGCGTACGAATGTAGCCGGGGCGTTCATAAGGCCGAAAGGCATGAAATTCCATTGAAACAAACCCCTAGGTGTAGAAAAAGCAGTAAGAGGTTTGGCTCGTTCACTTAATGGGACTTGCCAATATCCTTTTGACAAATCAAGTTTAGTGAAGAAATGAGATTTAGAAAGCCTAGTAAGTAGCTCTTCTAGTAAAGGCATAGGTTCGGCATCGAACTTCGTAACCTGATTCAATTTGCGATAATCAACGCAAAGACGTATGTTATTGTCTTTTTTTCGAACAATAACCATCGGCGAAGAATATGCAAAACTGGATGGTTCGACTATTTTTAATTCTATCATCTCATCCAACTCTTTCTCGACCTGTGTCTGAAAATGTATAGGTATAGGATATGGTCTGACCCTAATAGGATTATGGTCAGTTAGAATAATGTCATGTTCAATGACATTGGTGTGTCCAGGAATGTCAGTAAGGACATCCTGAAATGTTTGTAACATAGAAGAAACTTGTCGCTGTTCCTCTAGAGATAAATTAGGAGAAACTAACGTTTTTCCATGATTCACTAGAATGAAGTGGAATCACTGGAAGAGGGAGATTTACATCCGAGAAACTTGTTTCTTCATCCTGTATTACTGACAAGGATGAGAAATGACCATGTGGTACTGGGGAATCGTCCGTTGCCTGGAAAATAGGCAGCAAATACTCAGGACGTTCATGGAATTCCGTAAGCATGTTGATGTGGAAGGTTTTATGCTTCCCATCAATATCGACAATATAGTCAACATCGGAAATTTTCGAGATTATATCGAACGGACCTTTCCATGAGATAAGAAGTCTGTTTTCCCTACAAGGTAGCAGAACATATGCTTTGTCCCCAGGACAAAGTTGTCGTAAGGTTCTTTTCTTATTGGCAAATTGCCTTGCCTTCTGTTTGGCAAATTCAGAAGAAGAAGTTGCTAATCTGCATGCTTCGATAATCTTGTGTCTAAGCGCGATGACATATTCGTAAGAAGATTTTGTGTCATCATCAATATTATCAGCTGTTATAAGATCATGAAGCAAAGACATAGGGCCGCGCGGTCGCGCGCCGAAGACAAGTTCAAAGGGAGAAAATCCTGTATGTTCATTGGGGACCTCTCTATACGCAAAGAGGGCCGCGGGAAAAACCCTATCCCAATCTTGAGGATGATCCTCAGTTATCTTCCCTAGTAAGTTTTTGAGTGTTCTGTTTAGACGTTCTACCATCCCATTAGACATAGGATGATAGATACTACTCAATGATCTATCTATCTTCAGAGTAGACATCACTTGAGACATGGTATCCGATATCAATTGGGTGCCATGATCTGATAATATTTCTCCGGGGAATCCCAGACGAGAAAATATAAGCCAAAGAGCGTCTGCAATATCGGCAGTGGAAATGCTCTTCAGAGGTATAGCCTCTGGCCAACGTGTGCACATGTCAACACACGTTAAGATAAACTGATGTCCTCTAGCAGATTTGATCTTAAACGGACCAATAATGTCTATTGCCATTTTCTGAAACGGCCGAATAGGAATATCTGCAGCCTGAATAGGTGCAGCATGGCGTGGACCTTTGGATTTGACTTCTTGACATACCTTACAAGATCGGCAATAAATCCGTATGTCTTTGTTTACGAAAGGCCAAAAGAAAGCCGCAAGAACTCTTGACTTAGTACGGGAAAAACCCATATGTCCAGCACACTGAGAGTCATGAGCGTGCTGCAAAACTTTAACTCTCAAATTATTGGGAACATGAATCTGAGAATGCATTGACGTAGTAGAGTCTTGGACCATACGCACAAGTACGCCATTTTTCATTGTAATCCAAGATTTTCGATTTGTATCTTTATTTGGATCACCTTTTGTTGCAAGAGTGAATAATTTCTTTAGAGTGGGATCATCTTCTTGCTGTTTTATAAATGAGTCACGAGAAATTACCAAGGGATCATCTTGGTTATGCACTTCAGCATCTTCAGTAGATGAAGTTTGAGGCATATTGAGAGCTTGCGCTCTTGTGACTACTGCATTAGCAGTTTGCATATTTTGATCTTCCCAAGCAGCAATTTGTTGCGGAGTGCATTCTTTGACTCCGTGAATACGACCAATGATGAGATCAGCGATCAGATTCGGCAGAAGACATGCGTGCACATCTCCAGTAAAGAAAGGAGTAGCAATATTGATGATAGCAGTAGAGTACTTCTCTAAGGTGCCGCCAAATGTAACACATTTGATTACTTTGCCTGTGGCATGGGAAGGATCTACGAGTGACTGCCTAACACCAATAGTGGTGCATCCAGAATCAAAAAGAATTGAGACTGGGCTATCATTTACTAGACCTTTACGTAAGACAAGAGATCCTCTTCCATCATGTGCGACTGACGCAGGAAGAGCAGGGAGAGGGTGACCACAACTTAAAGTAGACACCGTAGTTGGTTTGAATAATGTCTTGCATTGGGAGCATTGAGATGCTCTCCCAAAATCAAAAGCAGAACATGCCATATTATTAGAGTTTTTATTATCATTAGTCTGATTACAGGCTTCATGGGACTCTTGCTGCGCAGAGTTTGCCTGATAATGAGATTTATATCCTCTGTGTTGAGATCTACCTCGATTATTATTGCCTCTCCAATTATTATTATTTCCTCTATTGTAACCCCTATTTGGGTTTGAGTCATAGTTCTCATGGTTACAATTATTATGTTCATTATAATGAGTATCTCTGTAATGATGGTCTTGTTGTCTCCATGACGGATGACTCGGATAGTTCCTATAATGACTTTCTCTGCGGAAATTCCTATAATTGTGGTAACCCCTGTATCGAGGGCTGTCAGATCGTCTCCAGTTCTTCGAAGAAGAATCTTGAAATGACTGATTACCTTGATTTTGATAATTATTCGAGTTACCCTTTTTATCAAACCTGTGTTGTGGTCCTTGAAATTTGTGTGAGTAATTAGGGTTGTATGGTGTTGCTGAAGCAACTGGCATACTTTCCTTAACCTTAGCATTGCTAATAGCTACGTCCGGATGTGCAGTGACGTATTGGGTACAATATTGTTCCATTTCTTTTAGTCTCTTGGGTTTACGCTCATGTAGGAATTCAAGGAATGGTTTATTTACACTTGACATAATCTTGTCTCACTTGCCATAATCTTGTCTCTGAGCAACAGGTCCATAAGGGCTTCATATGTCTTTTCTGTTTTGGACAGCTCAATCCAACGATTAAATGTAAGACGTGTCCTTGCAATGAATTCTGAGAATTCTACCCCTGTTTCAGGTACCATTCTCTTAAACAAAAGACGGTAACCTTCCTCTGTCAATTGATATTTTTTTAATAAGGCTGCTCTGATAACATCATAATTATCCTGGTCAGCCTCTTCTACCAAGCTTAAACTAGTCAGAGTGTCACCTTTCAGTATCTCTGATAACTGATTAGCATATTGTGATCTATCCACGTTATGATTTCGACAAGAACGTTCAAACCTATCCAGCCACACTGTTATATCGTCACTGGATGGATTAAATGCTGGTACCTTGATCTTGTAAATAAAAGGTTTGCCATTACCACCAGATGACTGATTAACATTACCCATGTTTGTCAATTTCAATTTTTCTAACTCAAATGCTAAAGGTTTTTCCTTATGTTCATGCTCCATGTTTTTTTTTCTCTCCTCAGCTTCAGCTTCCAATCTTTTATTTTCAGATTCTCTCTGTAATCTTTTTTCTTCAGCCTCAGCTTGTTTTTCTAATCTTTTCTCTTCTTTTTCCATTTCCATCTGGAATCTCCTTTCCTCCACCTGCATCTGCAATTTTTGTGCTTTGTCATATTGACTGTTAGCATACTCTTCCAACTTATCACCTGTCTTGCCTAGGAATTTCCCTTGCTCAATAAAGTAGTCTAAAGTCGACATAATGTTTAACAATATGTGACTAGTTACCTGAAAAAGTCAATGAAATTTATTTCAAAGTAAATGAGAGCAAGTTTTAATAAACTTGAATAATCAGCTCTCTTTATCCCAATCTCTGTTGGAGACAAGCCTTTAATAAGGTCTTGTATACTCACTTGTATAATAATAATAATAGTAATAATAAACTATCAGTTTATTCTATATCACAAGTGCATTACACATAGTGTATGATCAAATATACCTTATATAACCTATGTCAACCAACAACATAAACAAAGGACAATTATAAAAGACAACATGAAAACATTCGCAGAAATCAAATAAGTTAAATAGGAAAACTGAAGAAAATAATCACAGAACCTGTGATGACAACCGCGAGGAAATAAACAACACAAATGACGTCACAGTGTATAAATATAAAGTGTGTATAGAACTAAATAAAAGGAAAGGGTAGACCTACAAGTACAAACAAATCAAAACAAAACTAAAGAACAGAAAAATATTACCAAAAACAACGAAGAAAAAAACACGTCGTCACAACTAACAACAATAGCAACAAATTGTCGCTAGCAAATTTTCAATTAAGAAAATTCGCGCCTATCGAACACTATTATAAGCCCTCTATTACGTGGGAAATCTTATATTAGTCACCTTGCCCAACCGCCCACAGACATATACACAACACTATAACATGTAACACTTAAACATAAATACATGTATGTCATATAATGTAATATAATGTGTTGCACGGAAGGCTCAGATGTTATCACACAATAGTATTATAATTTACTGATAATTCATTCTGGCTTTAACTATTACAAAGTTCAATATAGTGTAGAACACTAGAAGAACCACCGTTGAAATATAAGCACTTCTCGCTAACACAGTTAATACTTTCTAATACCCTGCTGTGCAATGATGTCTGTTCTAACACAAATGTCAACAAGCGCTGACCTAGTTACTGCCTCTGCTTGACAGGTCAGGTCATGTAACGAAACTGCTGACTAGCTGACATCGACTGTAACTTGTACTGCTGGCGTTTATGTGTGTCGTATGCGTCCGCAGGAAACGATCTGGTATCAGTAGCTGACTTCTGGCAATGTCCACTGTGCAGGTTAGACCCAGAAATCTGGCCTACCACATTAATGAAGGTGTAGTTTCTTGCAGTTTAATAGGGGACGTACACTTCGACATCACGATTACAGTCACTTGAACAGGTTGGCAAAAAATCATCGTATACTTGAAAAAATGGGTGACAATATCAGATGTACATTTATGTGGCATGTAAATATAATGGCACGATAGTAGGCAAGCACTCAATATTCTGGTTGTCTATCGTCTCATGCTTCAACTGACTAATCGCGTCAGTTAAGGTGGATACATAATCATCAACAATGGTTCACTGTCAGAACCTTCTCCTGGCTAAGTTTCTCAAGCCGTAAATTCATCAAATGTTTATAGCAACAATGTTAAACCACAGTAGTGGGTTTTCATAATATATATAGATCTCTGTACCATCATCAGATAATAGGACCTTTTCTGTTCTCCGACGATGATCCGCTTACAATGGCGGGATCCAAAAAATGGCTCGCCTCCGTGAGCTTCGCTCACCCAGGATGAAAAATTATGAAGCAGAATTAATTCGTTAGCCATCCATAAATGTCCTCATTGGGCTTCTATACATTTCTGCTATCAATTAGGCTGGTTACATCAAATAATCTAGTGCTGCTAGATATAACGTCATCTTCATCTGTAGTCAACAATCCTAGATGTACGATAATACGTCTCCCATCTAGGCTTAGCAAAAAAGTTCAGCAAAAAGGTTTTGGTTTTACCTGGCTTTAGGAAAACACACACAAGCGAATAACGCACACCATTCCTTGGCGTTAATAATGAACATTGGGAGAATCTCTGATACTACAGTCATACAGAGAAACAATCTCCTTCCTAGAATAAATCACAGAGATCAATCTTCAGACATTCTAGTCGAACCAGCCCATAGCAGCGACGACATGACAGCAGCCTCTCTGTCGACACCCCAAATCGACGCATGCGCAGAAATGCCTTTGACCCCAGAGTTCAGCTCAAAAAATAGACCGACATAGAAATACAAAGATACAAAGATATAAGAACGAATCACCTTAAATAGACAAGGAATAAATATAAATTCGGGCCATAAACATTTTAAGCAAGACCAATCTGTATCTGGCCATACCAGACGCAAAATGACGTAAGTCTAGTATTCATACGCCAGATTGAAACACAAGAACAGATAACCCATATAACTGAATATAACATCGATCAATCAGGGTTCTGTCCCTTAGAAAAAGATTCATTGATTCTTAAATAAAATACTTTTCATCAGACAAATAGTTATACTTTACATTTGTATGCCTACCAAAAGTAATCTGTGCGTCACAGACTACCACACAAAAGAATCTGTGCGCAACATTCATCCCTTTCATTACTGTCTCTGGGAAGTGGGGCATGCTACCTAGTTGGCAGGGAGGATAGTGTGATTCGCTTCCGTAGCTACCGGTGTTGCCGTTCGAATGGTCCTGGGTCCGATTTTCCGCCGAGCCTATCACTCCTGTTGGTTTTCTGCTGTCTAGTTTTCTTCTTCTTTATTTCTCACTAGTGCCTGAAACATACCTTTATGTGTGTAATATTTATTTATGATTTTTAAACACAAGAATACATCAAATTAAAACGTAACTGTCCCGTCCAACAACTAATTTCCATGGCCCACTCGGGGCTGGGGCACCCGGTGCGTGCCTGGTCTATCCAGGCGGTAGTTACGCCACTGAAGTCAAGCCTACTATTCTGTTACAGGTCTTCTCTATTTTATGTTACAAAAGCAAGAATTTTGCAACTCTGTAGAAATACAATACCGCCAAAAATCACAAGATTCTGTTTCACGTTTGTGTACAGCAAGTGCTTGTTTTAAATCTCGACCCGAGGCATTGTCGGGACAGACTGAATCCCTCGTCTGGGAAAATACGATTGTGCCACACGTTTCAACGGTCTCTCGTTGAGTCTCAGCTTGACGCATTTATCCTGTCTGTGTTTTATAGAAGCCAAGTGTCGGCTGGCAAATGTGAAGAAACTGTCCTCAGTGTGTGTATGTGTTAGTGTGTGTATGTGTCTCTGGGGCGCGTGTTCTTCGTGTCTCCAGTTTCTTGTGAAGTCTAGATCTTAAATCAGCTTTCTTGAAGCTGTCTTGGGACATCTGTACTTCATCCTTGTATACCCAGTTCTCCTCCCCATGGGTTTTTGGAATAACTCTGTTTTTGTAAATGGTTAGAGCGCTTCCCTCTGGCAGCAAACGTATTCGGGCCCGGGTTCAAAACCTGGAAGCGCCACACTCCTGTCTACCCAGCTTGAAAAGAGTACGTAACACTTCTCTTGAATGAAGGAAACCATCAGCAGCGACGAAGGGAACTGGTCACCCCACATCATAAAGCTGAGACTTAGTATAGCGAAGTCTCTAACACTTCACTCCCCTATGGCAGTATCTGCAATGGGACTACCCTACAATTATATCTATATATATATATATATATCAGGAGGTGAGTTTCTCAAATATATTAGTAGATGAGTTTCTTGATGTCTTTCTGTCTACATTGAGCGTCCTCTTGTAATTTCATATTACACTGGTTCTTTCCATTACTTCCACATTACCAACCCTGCCACACTACTTTAATCCTACAATTTTGCGCAAACACTCATTTAAGAACCTTCATCTTCTTCGTTATCGATCTACCTGTCCTCCGTATGTGATAACAACATTGTTGCACTGACTTGGTACTCAAGTTACGCATTTTATATACATATAATTGGACTTCAGTTTTCTTATGTTTCCCAATGCAGCGAAAGTAGCTTTTGCTTTCTGTATCATTATTTTGATAACTTTGCCGGTTTTCTCAGCTTTGTCAATCCTGTTCTCATGATACACATATGACCCAATGTCGTAGATTTGTGATAGATGAATTAAGACTTAAGTTTGGTCCCTTCTGAATAGAAATAGAAACAGGTGATATCTCAGTGAGATATAAGTAGAAATAGATTTCACGAGTGAGATGGAGGAAATATATTAGAGTCGGTCTCTGACCCTCGAGATGATTTCTTTCAGTCAGCCTATCATCTACAACAGATTAAGATTTGTCAGACCGTCTAGTATACTATATATTATTATTATATATATATATATACCTCACATACACACACACACACACACACACATAAGTGACTACAATAGACGCACAGACGTGAAACTATGATAAATGAAAATATAGATAATTTGGAACGAGCTGACCAACACACTGATTAAGTTTAATTGAATTTTAATTATCAGACTAAAATTCCATCACAACACATAAAATTACATCAAACATATACAAATAGTCATAAAGTCAATGAATTGCTACAAGAATGATAGACCCCCTGGTATGATCTTTTCCCTCGATGTATAGCCCACAGTCCTGTTAGAAGAAAAGTGATAGCCCCAAAGAGTCACGGATACATATGCTGTAGTCTAATAATTTTCCCTTTTAAAAGGTATGAACAGACTTTTATATTGGTATGATCTTTTCCCTCGATGTATAGCCCACAGTCCTGTTAGAAGAAAAGTGATAGCCACAAAGAGTCACGGATACATATGCTTTAGTCTAAGATTTCCCTTTAAAGTTATGAACAGGCTTTGATACTCTGATCTATCCTAAGGAAAATATTGGTAGCAACAAACTTGCATAAAGAAATACAAAGTGGGTGAAATTTGGTATACCAAAAAAAGAGTCACTCGTTCCTGCTTTCTCTCTGTTCATTCATCAGGGCCCTGACATACATTCTTACCTACAATCGTGCTGTTGTTCGCCATCTGGAGCAGACTTTAGGACACCCACACACATTAATCTGTCTTTCTTTTAATGAAGCGGATCCCAGCTCTGCAGAATTTTGGGTTCATCCAATGGTTCCGGGGAGCGTCCTCTTCATGCGAATAATTTTCAGACTAAGGTTAGTGTCACTTGAATCACGAGGTAAGAATTAGGTTTAAGCGGGCTCACAGTGTCAGAATCACGAGGTTTCCACTACTTAGGAAACATGTCAGGCTTGTAACTTCGATCAAAGGTAAAATTTCTTGGTCACACCACAATTTGTCAACAATGTCGGAAAGGTTAGTGATTGTAATATTTTACTTGCCACAAGGGCTGAAAATGTACTTGAGTTTTTCTCAGGAAGAATTAACTCTGGCGCGATAGGCCCGTTACTTCATTTAATTTTAAAGTTCCTGAAATGGGTACTCTGTCGTTCTGGATGCCAACGCAATGCCAGACAGGTTTTACTTTATACACCCAAGTCTTTAAGAAAAAAAAACGTTTTTTGTTCTTCACAGATATTTCTCATGTACTAAAACGCTGGCAAAGTTGGGCTACCCCAGTTTCACTGAATAAAGAGAAAACAACATATAAAATACTTATACATACTATTCCTCGGTTATAACTTACATTATAAACTGCAAGCGTAGAGCTGGTCTTATCGTTTAAATCTCCCGTGAAATAAGTTATATTAATAACATCAATCATCATGAATTAGAAATACATACGTATTTCGTCAATACTCAATGATGAATCAGTGCAGTTATAAGTTAGTTTAACATATTCTCGACTGATTATTAGCAATTTAATAAAATTCATTAATAGCCGAATGAGTTTTAGCTAGAAATTATAATTTATTCTGCTTTCCACTGTAACATGTCGACTAGCGAATATAACAGACTTATAAATTATTTCTTCTGCACAGAAATCTAATTAGTAAAATGAAATAAGCGGTTATCACTGAATCACTCAATACTACTCGATATTTAATATATTAACCTCCAAACAGAACTACGGGTATCACAACTAAACTAAGAGTTTCACTTATAAATATAAGTATCTAGAACGAAGCGACCACGTCTACTGCAACTAGGAGTATGAATGACTAGTCTAAAACTCTGAGTAAGATATATGAAAACAGACAAAGGATGCGCGCTATTTCGCAACGCCCCCCCCCGTCTCCCCCTCTCCTCTTGACACTTCACATACTAGACGCTGGCCATAACTGCCACAACGCGTCTTCACACCTCTATGACATGTCTCATTTCTGAGCGCAGCAGATTGGCGCCTACTCACACCTAACACCGAGAAACTTAACCGTAGAGCGCCGTGTCAGATGAAAATGTTAGACGATATATCTGCCATCCCATGTCTATCGAGACGAATTTCTCACACTATTACGTCTCATCCAAGGACTGACACATGACGTAATAAAATGCGTTTCTAATTGAGAAAAGAAACGGCAGAAGTCAGAATGGGAAAATATATTTAGTCGCAAACGAACGAATGCGAAAAACAGGAAAAGGATAAAAGAGCGAATATAAAGTTGAGGACACGGGTAGAAAAGAAAAGAATATAGAAAATTTATTGATCATAAATTTCTATGCGACAGCCAATATCTTGTATCATTACTTTTCCGTTTTGATAAATCAGGATGGGGCTTCTCGGTTTGTGTGAAGGGCAGGGTCGTCGATGAACAGAACAGAGCTTACTTGACAGCAACCTCCAGCATGAGAATGGGGATAGAGGCAACTACTGCAGCCCTGAAGTGGCTGTCTGAAACTCCATTAACGAGGGCAGTTGTTGTGTCGGACTCTCAGTCCATACGCTACGGGATGAATGGAAAATACAAATAGAAGCCTCGAACCTTTCAGGAACTGGTGTGGATCCACTGTCCTGGTCATGCAGCGGCACGCGACAAGGAGAGAGCTGATAGCCTAGTTTCTGGAGCACTCAATGTGGGGACACTGGATATGAATAAGGGAGAGATACTAATGCTAATTAATGACCACCTGTTAGAGAACGACATGCAATCGAGGAATCAAGAAGGTTAAGATTGCTGGAATTAGGCATCAAACGTAAGACTAGCTTGGATGAACGAATGAGAGGATGCAGCCAGCGAGCTACAGGAACAGTTAGCATTCATACCCTTCGACATTTGCGGAGGGAGACTGAGCACCTATGGGTTTCCCGGAGTGCAGTGATGTCGATTCTGATCAACAATAACAATAACCAAAATCTTGCAGAGGGAGGCCCGGCCTTAGTAACTACGGTGCCCGATTTGGACCATTTTGGTGCCATCTCTTGGAATTTTAGATTATTTCAGATTAGATATCAGAAATATAATTTATTACATTACCTATTCAGTATATATATATATATATATATATATATATATATATATATATATATATATATATATATATATATATATATATATATATATATATATATATATATATATATATATATATATATTTTCCCCCCTAACCAGCGGCACTTGGGCTTTCAGCCTTTCGGCTCAATGGCAAGAAACAAATTTCATGGCATTGCGAGGCTGGGGAGCCTATGAACTTTCCTTCCAACGCGGTCAAGAGCTTTGCTCCTTCCCATCCACAGAGGGTTTGTGCTCAGGAGCCGCTCGGATTATTCCAGTCCTCTGGTCGAAGGCACTCTTTCAAATGTCTTCGCCTGGACTAGAATTAATCCAGTCCAAGTCCCAGTCGAAGATATATATATATGTATATAAGAGAGAGAGAGAGAGAGAGAGAGAGAGAGAGAGAGAGAGAGAGAGAGAGAGAGAGAGAGAGAGAGAGAGAGAGAGAGAGAGCTACATTTTGATATAAAACCTACAAAAACAAAACCATACTTATACATAAATATTTTCAGCTTTCTGCGCCACACTCTTTCAAAATGTAGATATTGAAGTTTTTTTGCTTCATCCCATTCTATGGATAATATTGCAAAGCTGTTGAGTCTATTTTGAAGCATGTCAGAGATTTAACAAGATTTGATTTATTTTATTTTGAAAAGTTCCTTTCCCCTGTCGTAACTGTTACTGGTAATAAGAAATATTAGAATTTTTTTGAAGTAAATATATGTCTATGCAAAAACTCAATAGCCTACATTCATTTTTCAAGTAAAATAAAATAAAATAGTAAATAAATAAAATAAAATCAGTCCAGACAGTTATTTTATGTCTGAAAAAATATTTTAAACAATATTTTAAACACAGGCGTTTAATGCACTAAAACGCCACACATAATTTTTCAAGGAGTTTATAGCTTGCAGTCAAAAAAAATGTAACATCAAATTGACAAATTAAGCGTGGGGCGCTTAAGCGCTTATCATACATTTTATCCATAAGTGCGTAATGAAGTATAAAGCAGTCACGTAGAATCAGCGCCCCAGGCTTTTTGTCAAGGTGATGCGAGTTCTAGTGATGATGTCCCCCTCCCGTGTGCCGTACTGTATTTAATCTTACGAGACTCAATTTCAAGCTATTGAGTTGGACCACACTGTATTTTCTGCAAGTGATATTCACTGTAGCCTTTTACAGCTCGATGCGCTGTTGTGGGGAAAAAAAAAGAGAGTAATACAGACATATAGGAAAACAGTCTGTTTCATATAAGCAGTTAATTTTTTACATTGAAATCGTAGGTTTCATTTTTCTTGTTCTTTGAAAAGTGTAATGTTTTAATTGTAATTAATTTTTAAAAATAAATTTCTGCGCCTTCCCAAATAGGCGCCCTTTGCGGCCTCACCACTGGCACAACCCAAGAGGCCGCCCTTCTTCTATTATTGGAGCCAGGTTACATATTAGCCGGGACACAAGGAACTAACTCTCGCTAATTAGCTAATTGATTATAATCAATGCCCACTGTATTCGAATTTTTAAAATGTTAAAATTTAGATAATTAATACATTATTAGATGTGGGCCGTTATTCGAAACAATATTAGAAATTGTATCTTGTGTTTTATAATTTTGTATACTATTAGTCATCATCATCATATAGCATGTCCTTTGCAGAACGTCGCTCCCATCACAGCCCGCCTGAAAGACTCTCGATCTCTAGCCAGCCCTCCTGCCTCCTCCAATGTCATGTTCAATGTGTCTTCAATGTCCTGTGTCACCGTCGTCTTGGTCGGCTCCTGCCTCGCCTTCCAGGTACCATACCCTCCATCACTGCTCTCTCTAAGCCACCATGGCGTTTAATGTGGCCAAAATATTTCAGTTTCCGGGACATGATATTGTTTATGAGCCAGTTTTCCTCGATGTTCAGGTCGTGTAGGATGTCTATATTTTTCTTCTTCTTGGTCCAAGATATTCTGAGAATTTGTCTGTAGCACTTTGCTTCGAAAGATTCGATTTTTTTCTTTAATGTTTGAGTAATGGTCCATACTATTAGTTCAAGATTCAAAACCTGGTAGTGACACACTCCAATCTAACCAGCTGTAGATGGCTATCTGACTCTGCTCTTGAGTTAGGGAAGACATATGCAGCAAGCAAGGGAATTGTTATCCCACCTTATACAGCTGGATCTAATATAGTGGAATCTCGTCACTCCCCAGTGGCGGTATCTCCTGTGGTACTACCGTTACGTTTTATAAAAAAATTATCAGCCTGCGCAAAAGCAAGTTTATCAATTATAACAATATATACAACACACCTAACCAGAGGCGCACTTAAAGTATTAGACACCCGGGGCTGATCGTTCCTTTGGCACCCCCTCCCCATAAAACAAACATAAAAATATATTATGCTTGCAAGTAAAGTTTTAAACAGAACAGTACTGCCAATAGTGTCCAATGGCACTCCCTTCCTGCGGTCACCCGGGGCGAACCGCCCACTCGCACCGCCTTAGTAAGCTACTGCGCCCAACCTGTGTGTTACTGGGGCATGAAAATGGGAGGGGGGGGGATAGTAACAGTACTAACACTGTAACCTATATGAATTTCGTAAAAAGCGACAAAGGAGGGTTGAGCTTGGAGCCCGCTACAACATCCCGTAGAAACTGTGAGCCACAAAAACATCACAAACAATATGGACAAGTCAAGCCCGACAATGAGAAAATCTGTTGATAGTATTATCAGGCAGTCCTTGTTCTGGAATCTCCAAGGTAGAAGAAGTCGAGGTTGATTGAAAAAAAAAATACGGGGAAGAGCGCTGGAGACAGAAATGAAAATGACGGTGAAGACATGGAAAAATCTTGAGCTGATGGAACGCGACAAGAGGACTTTTTAAATTTTAATGATGAAAAATATCCCGTTCAACCTCTGATGGGTTATAATTAAGATATATAGTGTTTTCAATCCCAAATAAGATGAATAACGGGAAAGTGGCATCACATCTGCCAAATCATTGTACATATGGCAAATCAAAATTACCAATTTTGCTTGTATGTTAGTAAAAGGCGAAAGATTTATACGTTGTGAAAAGAAACCAGAGTTACTTGTATGTTAAAAAATAAACAAAACAAACAAAAACGAGATAAAACAAAACCAAACAAAATAATATTCACGGGGAGAGGTATAAAGGCCTGGTGTTTCCAGTTAGATTTTTAAAAACACGATAATCTTTCGCATACGCGGAGAAGACAGCACTATACTAAAACGAGCGTCCTTTTCAGGGCGAAAACAGCCATCGGAACCCACTAAAATGACTCGTACCAAGCCAAAAGCGAAAAAGAGGAAAGTATACACAAGCCCTCAAACACTTGTCAGCAGCATCAAACAAGAACCAACGAAGAACAAACAGAGTCAACCAGAGAGCAAGAATACTCCAACTACCAACTTCGTGGCCAGTCCTTCTCAGAAGGCAAACAAAGCAACCGTTGATACTACAACCGATGAGCGACTCGAAGCTTCGAAGGAAAAGGACAAGAGCAGATTGCCGGAAAGCAGTGCGGCCCCAAGTGCTAGCGTGGAAGTAGATGATGATGAAGACCCAGAACGCAAAGAAATATTGAGAGCGTTACAACAGTTGGAGCAGATGTTGAAAAGAATACAGAAAAGGGCAGAAGCAAACGTCTCTGGCCAACATTATGAAGACCCAGAATATAAAGACATGTTGAGAGCGCATCAACAGATAAAACAGATGCAGGAAAGACGAGAGAAAAGAAGACAGGAGCCTGAATCCATGGGGCCAATACCGTTGACACCACCACACGATGCCGAGATGACAGCCGACCCACCTGCAAGCACCATGAAAGAACTGACAGAGACAGCTCCTCAGCAAAGACAGATACAAGAGGAAGATATCGAAGAGACCAATATAGATACACTTCGAAGAATTGACGACGGAGACGAGTTCCTTAGACTCGCTCTTCAAGAAGCGATAGAAGTAGACCCAGGAGTGCTGAACATCGAAAACACCGAGAAGCAAGCTACTATTCCTGGTCCTAAGGAAACAACAGCAGACAACTCAAGGGCCCAGAAGCAAGATATAACACCTTATAACAAAGAACGGGAGAAAGATTCGAGCCAAGACTGTGGAGGGGAACAAAGATCAAACACCAAAGGGACCAATAACGCAGAGGCGATGCGGGAGAGAATCGTAAAGATCACCCAGACGTCGGGAAGCGAGGCCTCACTCAGGGCCCTACCCGACAACAAAGTGATCAACATCCTCGAGGTGATAACTGGAAGAAGAGGTATCGCTAAAGTAGGGAGGCACGAAAAGGGAGTCGTGCTTTCACTCAACAAAACAGACAAAACCACCTCGCTGATGATCGAACTGGAATCTAGTCCAAAAGAAGTCCAGTTGCCCCACCAAATAAAAGTGGTGGTGGAGAAATACATAACAACAAAGAAGTTGGTCATCAGAGGGGTGGATACCAGTTGTTCCGAAGCCGAGGTCCACAGACGCCTTCAGGATGAAAACGCTAATCTAAAAATCAAGCAGGTCGAGAGACTAAAAACTTGGGCCAAGAAAGATACCAATCTGATGATAGTTACGGTAGAAGGAGCGACAAGACCCGAGAGACTGACGCTCGAAACCGCAACCAAAAAGACAGAAGCCTATATCCCTCCGGTGATGCAGTGCTCCAACTGCCAGCAGTTCTCGCACACAAAGAAGACGTGCAGGAGGGATGCAGTCTGTCGATATTGTGCGGGTGGCCACCCATACCGCGATTGTCCCAAGGCGAAGGAGGACAACAACTACAAAACAATAAACTCAAACCGCACATGTGCAAACTGCCTCGGAAACCATGGGGCTAGATACCGAGGCTGCCCGATGTTCCAGGAAACCAAGAGCACCCTGAAGGAAGCGGTTTCCAAAAACATTCCCTTCAAGGAGGCAAAACACAGAGTGGCTGCGGATGTTGCTGAAAAACAACGCACGATAGACAGACGACAGTTACACAAGCTGACTGCTGAAGTCAGAGAAATGAAAATGAAGCTGCGAATCGAAAAAAAACAGCAAGCAGGCCGCCGAAGACGACAAGGACAGAGGTGAAGACGTAATAGATATGCAGAGCGTCAGACAAATGGTACAGAGCGCCCAGGCAATGCTACAGGAAACAAAATCCATCAAACGCGAGATAGAAGTCGACATCGCCAAACTCACAAAGCTAAAAGAAGAGAACGAAGAAATCCTCCAAAGAATTGAAACAGAGAGAAGGATCGTTGAGGATATCCTTACAAAAACTAGAGAACAAAACAAAGAAACGAAAGACAAAATGAGAATCGAAATCGTACAACAAATGCTACGCAATCAAGAAAGAGCATGTGCAGCCATGAATGAGGCCCTACCAAACACACTATAAAGACAGTCATGGGACAACGCACAACGAATGAAACACACAAAATCAAACAAGCCAGATAGTGAGGCAGGACACAAAAAACACCATGAACGCGATACGGCACCACAAACGGACAAAGAGGAACCCAGACAGCCAGCTAGTGGTCCTTTTCAGGACCAATCACCTCCAGGACTACGAACGAGATACCAGTGAAGACGATAACACCCTATATACCCCAATTATAACCAAACTTTCAGGTTGAACAGGGTATTACAGCAGCATAGTAGACGAAAACAACAACAACAACAATTAGATTTTTAATTATTTTCACTTGCCATAAGTCATATGTATTGTAAGAACATCATCAGCCTTCACCTTCCCAATCACTAAATATTTTGTTCATGTTAATTAATGTGTTTGTTGAAGGCCTATGCTCCCCAGGAGTTGAATTCATGATGAAGGAATGAACGCCTAACCTAGATTTATTCCTCGCAATACATTTTTAATCATACACCGTTAATGTTGTTTCTCTGACGTCATGGATTTCCGCTGCTTTATTGAAAACGAGGGACCGTCAGGTAAAGGGAACTCAAATTTTCGTCGTTTGCCACTGTTTTGGGTGAGTATTTCTTGTCAGTACATTTAAAATATATTGTAATGCATGATGGACTAAAATTCTTCAAGCATGACTTGGTTCTGTAGTATTAAAGGAAAGGAGAATGCGCAATTGAACGACAAATGCTTACAACAAAGTATTGCAGGTGCCAAACATTGCGGAGTTATGCATCTTTCTGTTCCCTACCGAAGCCAGATGTTTGTTGGTTTCCGTGTGTCCCATTATGGTCATGATACATTTCAATGCCGTATTATCTTCGTTCTCCAAACTAACGCACGTAAGCAGAAAATTTATTATCATTACTTAAAAGACATTGTCTGAGTAGCGATTGCTCAGTGGTCGATATCTAGCAGCAGTGTCATTTTTCTTACGTCTGGTCAATGCTTCTAACTAGACGACTATGGTGTTACTTTAAGTAGTAAAATCCTCAGTTTATCTACTGGGATAGTTACGAACTATTTGTGCAGTTTTTGTTTAGCCTAGAACTGTATTAATTGGTCTTGGACGGCTTTTAATTTCATTGACAACATTTTTCTTGCATTTATATTTTCTGTGACGCTTGCCTGGAGTTCTTGCCTTTGCCAAAAAAATGAGCTGTTTGATCACAAGTTTTTCTTTGGAATTCTCACTGCAAATATGTGAATTGATGAAATCCATAGATCCATAGAAAAATCTGCATTTCTGCATATGCTTCTGGCTCATCTTTGACAGGAACCCATGTTTGCAGAGTGACTATCAGTATTTTGTTAAAGAAACAGCACACTTTTTGGCTTCAAAAGTTATTAGTGCAGTATTTTTTTATTTAGTAAACTCTTTCAAGCTGCTCTAAATTGAGAAATTGAAACTTGCTTCCATTTTGGGTTTTCTTCCGGTAATAAGTGAGTGATTTTCTTAATGTACAGTACCAGGCAGTTTGCAGAGATGGTAGTTTAAATGAGAAAAAATTTTCATATTTGGACAAGTAATTTGCGCTATTGCGTCTTTTAATTTTTTAGAATGAGTATGAAATTGTTGGAGGCAGTACCATTGTGATCTCATTCATTTGTCCTTGTGGAACATCATTATCATCAAAATGCTATCACATCTCCCCACAGATCTCAATTCTTGACATTACCTATCAGTCCTGTTGTTCACATTGTTCATGCCGCATTACCAAGGTGTCCATTTTTTCCCTCTTTTTTTTTTAACCCATGCTTCTTGTGCTTCCTGTTTTCCCACTGTTACTTTTTTCAAAGACTCATCCTTTTATTTAAAGTCTACTGCCTTCTCATTATCTTTTTGATTATTCTTCATTGTTTATCTTCTTCTTTGATCCATAGCTGCCAACCATCAAAGCAGTCAGTGGCCATCATGCCTGGTGGTGTCTTGTATGGCATCAACAAATTGATTCCACTTTGCTTGGTCGGCGGCCATCCTTCATACAGTGCCCCAACTCTGGTTCATTCTTTGCATCTCGGCTTCCACAGTTCTCCGCCAAGTTGTTTTTGGTCGGCCACTCTTTCGCTTTCCCTCAGGGGTCCATAGCATAGCTATTCTTGTGATGGTATCTGGGTCCCTTCTGAGGACGTGGCCAACCCAACTCCAGCGTCGGCCAGCTATGATGGTGTGCATATCCTCCTGGTTACTCCAAATAAGTAGTTCTTGGTTGCTGATGGTATTCGGCCAAAAGATTAGGAGAATTTTCCTTAGGCAGATTGTGTGGAAGGAGGACAGTTCCGACATTTCCTTCTCTGTTACTCTCCAGCATTCCACACCATAGAGAAGAACAGAAAGTACTCAGCTCTCATACAGTTTTAATTTGGTGTTTGTGCTGTACTGGGAAGACTTCCAAATGTTGTTGAGACTAGCAAGGCTGTTCTCGCTTTATTCATTCTGTTGTTAATGTCCTTGCTTGTTCCGCCGTCAGGTGTTACTATGCATCCTATGTAAGTAAATGTGTCTGTCTGTTCTAACTTCTGGTTCCTTATTGTTATTGGCTCAGGATTGCCCACATTTAGTGTCATGACCTCTGTCTTCTTCAGATTGATGTTCATACCAACCTGCTGGCAACTTATTCAGTCTATCAGTTTTTTCTTGTCATTGTTTATCAGCCCTTCAAAAATATCCTTCATTTGTTATTTAAGTGATCAATAGTTTTCGTCTGACAACTCACATATCTCATGCCTAAGATATTTTCAAATTTGTTTGCTCGTTGACCATGACACAGTTTCATACAATTCACTTAGCTGTCTTGTCCTTATGGTCATCAGTTTTGTGAATAGGATATTTCTCATTGTTGTGGAATGTTGTGTTTGCTTGACAAATATTTTCTTAATCACAGCTATGCATTTTCCTGTTGATTTTATCAGTACACTTCAGTATTTGTGGGTGGGTCAGAAATCACAAAATATGTCTGTTTTACCATCATTATCTTTGATATCTACAAATAAAACCATATATTCTCTGTGTCTTAGTTAGGTCCAGCTCCTGTGACTTTAGTGGTTTTCTATTTTCACTGTTCTCATAGAAATTCCTCGTTACTGATTAATTGTGCTTGCATTCTGTTCATATCTGCTTGGTTTTTATGTTCTCAGTTTCATCATAGTCATTATTAACTATAAGCTCCTTTTGAAGCATAGTACTCCGACCAAGCTGTCCTGTCTTATGTCACCCATTCAAGTTCTTTCCTTGTTTCCGTTTCTTTTTAAAGCCTTTCTACAGTTCCCTTCTCCATGTGCTCTTCAGTATCTTTTAACCTGGAGATACCAGAGCGAGGATGGCCTTGTAAGACAGCTGGTATCCACAGTTTGTTTCCTAACCAATGCCAACATGTTTTCTTTACCTCTTATACTTATCTGGTCCTTTTCACCAGTTCCACTTTGGTGGTCTTGTTATACCATTTTATTCTTTTATGTGCAAAATCCATTTATGAAAGTCTGTAATCTATTGGTTATCATTTTTGTTGTTTCACAGCTGTATTATAGGACTGCCTTGACATTTGAGTTGAAGATTTTATTTTTAAGTTAGATTTGATTTCTTTTCATTTCCATATATTTTCCAATGCATTGAAAGCAAAATCTAAATCATCAACCTGCTTTCTCAGGGCCAACCAAATTCCATTTCTGGTGGCTAATGTTATTTTTATAATTCAACCTAAAACCAGTAGAAAGAGAGACGGTGATATGAGGCACCCATGTGGCACACGTTATTGTGTCAAAGGGTTCATAGTTTACAAATCATGTGTGAAGTGGTGCATAAAGCTCCAAGCTCGGTTCTACTATTATGCACAGTGTGACAGTCTAGTCTGTCCAGCATCTATTTTCTTGAAAACCTGCCTGTTCCTCCCTTAGTTATCTGTCTATGATCTCTGTCAGAGATAAGGCTGCTGTTGGTCCCAATGCCGAAAACCTGTTCCAAAGCACTTACATGATCTTGCAGTGGTGGTATCTGCATTAGGTTATTAAATTCTAGCCCTATGCACATCTTTGTTTCATACTGGAATCTGCTTAATTTGTGTTGTATGAATAAGTTATTAATAACAATTCAATCCTGGTTGTTTTCTTTGCAGAAATAGCACAGGCTGTCATGTTTTTCATAATAATTGATATCTGTTATATACAGAGATTAGTTAATATGGAAGATTGCAGCATTTCTTCTCATGAAGGTATCTGCATCATGCATTAAAACTCATTAATGTTTGGTTTTTCAGTCACATCTGATGCTGAAATAATACCAGTCACTAGCACAGTCTACTGTCTTTGATGTATTGTGAAAGTAGTATCTCCCTGATGTATTCAGACTGAAATGTCTCCCTGATGTGTTCAGAAATATCTCCCTGATGTGTTCAGAAATATCTCCCTGATGTGTTAAGAAAGAAATGTTTCCATGATGTTGTCATGAAATATTCTAATCCACATATATAAATTATTAGGTAAATATGAAGCCTAACAAATAAAATTAATAAAGAGAAGAGCAATGGTAAAATGACAGTGCTGTCACAAAGAATGTACTCGAAATCCCCCCTTGTTTTCTGCTTCGTCTGCAAATTGTAACGCTTTCACGTTGATATAAAAGCTTACTGTATTATTACCCGCTTTCTTCAATGAAACGTGTGCTGTATTTCTTGGAAAAGCATTGAGAGGCCCTGCGTAATGACCTAAATTAATCCTAACATTAATTATATTACGTTACCAAAACGAACGAACAGATGGACAAAAGGATAGCGAGAAGGGAGAGGCAGAAAGCCGAACACTAAACACGCTTCGCGCGATACGCAAATGCTGCCATCACGCGTGTAAGTCTACATGCACTAATTTTTTTTTCAGACGGACAGTGATAAAATACACTACCCTTTCCCAGAGTTAGGTTTATAAATCATAACAGACTCTTATTAGAAAAGATAACATTAGATGGGTTTACGGTTGAAAACATAACAGTACCCAGACAGCACATCTTCGAAACAGGAGGTAGAAGAAATTGCATATTTTGAACGCAGCCACGTAGCTCCTTTAAATTAGTATTTTTGGGTTCCTTAGGGCTTGCTGACAAATAATATGTAAAACGTTACGCAAATAGTCCAGGAATTAATAAATTATACCCAAAATAAAATATTGGGGGTGCCTGACAGCATAAAATCATTTCTGCTCATAAGATTTTTTTTTTTAACGTGTTTGAAAAAAATTTACGTTACAGAAATAGCCTACCATGTAAACTCCAAATTGATTGGAGCGCAACAAATGAAAGCCTAACCACGATTGGTCGGGCTATAAATACTATCTTGGTTGTTAGGGGAGACGGGAAAAGATAACATTTTTTTTCAAACACTTGTCGAAACGTGGCTCATTGGCCAGTCTCGCTGATATACACACTTGGGAGCGTTAGTTCGAGACCACTTGTTTAAATGATCTTGATAAAGCATCAGTGCGTTGAAGCCAGCTAAAATTTTGCTCAATAAAAGCCTGGAAGATAAGCAGATGGAAATTTGTGCCAGTTTGTGCCAGAATTCATTGCTAATCAACGTATCTGTGTTATTCGTATGAATTGTGGTAAGCTTGAACCATTTAATATCTTTTAATGAAAATTGAATGTGAATTGTTGATTTATGCCTGTATATATATGTGTAGTTCAGTGGCAAACGTGAGGTAAAGCCTAAAATGCTCCAGCCTGAACAGAGGGTGTCGGAGAAAAGTCAAACGGCATGGAATGGCCAAACAGTACACTGACACCTAGATGATTGACTAGAAGGAAATAATGCTGGAATTGCAGAGGCGTAGTAACCATTAAGAAGGGTAATACTGGAATAAAGTATTTCAAATGAAGCTGACAGTTGGCCTAATGCTCTGAACTCAATGTTTGTGCTGTATTGTGATCAGTGTAAAAGAGAATATAAATTAGTTATGAAGTAGAAGGTACATCCTTCTTGATTTCAGGGACAGTGGTCTTGATGGTACTGAGCAGCACCTAGTCAGAGCTTTGCTGAATCCAGTGTCGGACAGCATACTCCTTGGTCCTTTTAGCTATCAGTGAGGTGTCTCCAGAGCCCAGAGGAGATGTCCCCTCATCTTGAACTGACTTTTTAAAATTAACATTAAGAGGGGAATTTACTTGTCTTAAAATCAGGAACTGTGAACATCTCCAATACTAGTCCCTAAAGACAAACTATTGAAGTCATGATGACAAATACCAACAGAGCTTGAACAAAACAAAACCAGTATTACCTCATTTTACTACTACACAACTGACACACATAGAACATTTGTAATAATATATGTCACTACAATATTCATATTAAATACATTCTGTACATAACTTGTAATTTAAATTGATTGTGATTCCTGGTTCCCTTGTAGTTGAATCAGGACACATATTCATTCATGCCAGTAATGAATACATATTGTTATTTGAAAGTTTATCAGTGACTCTTTTAAGATATCTTTGTAGAGTGTTATATGTATGTGAGTGTCACAGTGTTGTCAAGAGTAGTGGATTAAATTAAATTGTTTATCTGTCTGTAGTTGTGACTTACACTTCACCATACTCATACCCTAGACACATAACGTAGCATCACACTATTCCAGAATAATTCTGACTGAGATATATAGATATGTGGTAGCAAGTAAGGTTATCTATAATACACTACTCTTAATAGATATAGATACCTTCACAGCTGATCTCAGTCAGTACACTAAGTTCCCTATAAGTATTTATAACATCCCACTTCACCACATATATTGGGGTCTCGCTCTTGGGATTTTGAATCTTTCCCTATTAAAAATATTGGGGGTAATTCACTTCAGGGAATATAAGAATTAAAAGGTATCCTTGGGTGGAATTAAATAAGGTTGAGCTCACGGTGCCTGTGTTGTCCATTAGAGATTGAATTGTTGGTTAGACATTATATAAAGTTACCTGATAGACAATGGCGGACCTGGCCAAATTTCGATCTGCTGCGGTTCAGACTGCAAAAGAGTTAGGATTAGATGGGCAAGTTATGGTTGCCTATGTCACAACGGAATGTGACAAATTTATTGAACGCGAAGAAAGAAGATTAGAAAAAGAAGCCGAAAGAAGGTTAGAGGCTGACAGGGAAATTAAGAAGTTACAATTTGAAGCTGAGGCTGAGACTAAGAGGTTGCAAGCTGAGGCTGAGACTAAGAGGTTGCAGATTGAGGCTGACAAAGAGGCTAAAGCATTGGAAGCCGAGGAAAGAAGACAAGCTGCAGAAAGGGAAGAGAAGAAATTAGCTGCAGAAAGAGAAGAGAAGAGATTAGCTGCAGAGAGGGAAGCAGAAAAGGAGGAGAAAAGATTACAAAGGGAACATGAGTTACGACTAAGGGAGTTTGAGTTTCAAGGCCATGCTCCTGAAAATGGTGCCAGCCCCTTTGCCTCTGATGCTACGGTTACTCAGGGAGCCTCGACCTCAGCTATGAACTTTCATTTAGATCATTTTGTTGAGAAAGACGATGATATTGAGAGCTATATAAATAGGTACGAACTATTAGCTACCACGTATGGGTTAGAGAGAGAAAGGTGGAGCTTAAAGTTATCTCAGGGACTTCGTGGGGCAGCTTATGAAGTTTTTGCAAAAATGAGCAGAGGTGATCAGGAAAATTATGACATGCTAAAGCAGGCTCTTTTGTTAAGGTATGAAAAGAATGCAGAGTTTTACAGGAAAAAATTTAGGAATGCTAAACTACTGTCAGGTGAAACCTATCACCAGTTCTCTGCACGCATAGAGACATACTTGGAGAAATGGACTTCTCTGGGGAAAACCCAAGATCTTAAGGAAATGGTCCTTATAGAGCAACTAAGAGAGTCCATGGCTCCAGACCTGAGAAAGTTTCTCATGGAACAAGGTGCAGAGAGGCTGGGTGAGTTGCTAAATGTTGCTGAAAGGTATCAAGCAGCTCAAGCAGAGGTAACAGGTAATAAAAAGAAACAGGTGGATAACTTTAGGGCACCACAGAATTTTAATAAATTTGATCCTAAGGATCAAAATAAAGGTAAGCACCAATTTGATAGGCCACGGTATGAAAATAAAAATAAATTCCCACAATTCGATGAAAGGAAATATGATGAAAGAAAATCTTTCAACCAAGGAAAAAGGTGGTGTAAAAATTGTCAGATGGACAATCATGACACTGACCGTTGCAGAAGGAAACCTGTGTATATGGCAACCCTTCAGGTCAGGTCGACCTCAAGACAGGAGGAGGATATTATGTTAGATACCACTCCAGAAGAGATGAGGAAGGCACAGGCTGGAGATAAAACACTCAAGCCTTGTTTCAGAAAATTGTCAACTTGTCATACAACTCCAGGCAAGGGAGATTTCTACATGAAAAACAAGTTGATGTATAGGAAGACTGGAGCTAGATCCAATGGTCACGGACAGCTGGTTCTTCCAAAAAGATATAGGACAGAATTAATAAGGAGCCTACATGTGAAACCAGATGGGGACCATGAGAAGATAGGTACCATCATTCAAAAGGTGGCTCACAATTATTATTGGCCCAAAGCAAGATGGGACATTGAGAATTTTGTAGAAAGGTGTAGCATAGCACATGAGGGAACACCCACAAGTGGGAACATGGATCAGGACCTGGACACGCCATGGGGCAAAATCAGGCCTGACAATAAAAGGAAAAATAGATTTGATAAAGTGGACCAAATGGAATGGGAAGCCCCTTTTCACGGACAAGCTTCACTTAACTGTTTTACAATGGCCACTATGCGGAGAGTGCAAAAAGATGTCTTACCCCAGGATAAGCCGACAATCCCTCAATCGGACTTAAACAAACTGGAGGAAGAAGATGTAGAGAGGAAATCTCTCATCAAGAATTTTAAGAGGGGAGAAAGCCCCAAAAGAAAAATTGGTAGCGGTCGTTTTGTGAATGATAATTCTGGGAGGAAAAATCATCACTATAAAGCTTCGAGTGGAAGAGACCATACCGGTGCATGGACAAATAGGTCCACACAATTAAAGGTCCATATGTAGCTATGTTAAGAACGTGGACTGATGAAAAGGCAGAGGAAAACATTACATCTTCATACCAATATGTGAATGAGCTGACCACTCGGTTGAAAACTGGCTGGAAACTTGCCAATGAAAATTTGAAACAAGCCAGGAAGAAACATGCTGCCTATTATAACAGGAAGGCGAAAGACAGAAATTTGGCTGTGGGAGAGAAGGTACTGCTTCTTTTGCCCGGGAGTCAGAATAAGTTACAAATTGGATGGCAGGGTCCATATACAGTTCTAGAGAAGGTGTCTAGAACAAATTATAAGATAGATAAGAAGGGGAAAGAAAAAATCTATCATGTGAATCTCCTGAAGAAATATTTGGAAAGAGAACATCAGGAAGAGACACACTTGTTGACCTTGTCCATCGCCATGGAGATGAAAAAGGAACCACTTTCATCATTTGAATATCCATTACACCCCTGTGAGACAGCAGCACAGGTGAAAATCAGTACACATTTAACGAAAACTCAGAAAGAGAGAGTGCAACAGGTTCTAAATAATCATGCAGAGGTGTTAACAGACCGACCAGGGCATACAAACCTATTGGAATATGATATGAAACTCATAGACTCCACACCTGTCTGTATGAAACCATATTCGATTCCGTTTGCTAAGGAAAAAGCTTTGAAGGAAGAGATAGACTATCTGTTGAAGGAAGGAATTATTTCGCACAGTGAGTCTTCGTATAGTTCCGGGGTGGTACTCTTAAGGAAGCCCTCTGGAGAACATAGACTCTGTATAGATTACAGGAGACTGAATGCTATTACAGAAGGACAGGTGGATCCATTGCCGGATACAAATCAGCTGTTTGCCAGACTAAATAAAGCTAAATATTTCTCAAAAGTGGATCTGAGTAAAGGATACTATCAGATTCCAGTAAAGCCTGAGGTTAGACCATACCTAGCTTTTAGTACCTCAGAAGGACACTATGAGTTTAATAGATTGCCATTTGGATTGAAGAATGCGCCTAGTGTCTTCTCTAGAATGATGAGAAAATTATTGGATCCTCTGAATAATCCCTGTATAACAAATTTTATGGATGATATCCTTATAGCAACAGAAACATTTGAGGAACACATTGACTCTCTGAACATGCTGTTTGATCGACTTAGGGAGGCAAAGTTAACAGCCCGACCAACCAAATGTTGCGTTGGATGTAAAGAATTGGAATTTTTGGGACACACAGTTTATCAGGGAAACATGACCCCTGACCCAAAGAACTTAGAGAAACTACAGAAAGCCCCGAGACCACAAACCAAGAAGGACGTGAGATCCTTTGTCTCATTATGTGGTTTCTACCAGAAGTATATCAAAAACTTTAATTCCATATGTGCACCGTTAACTGAATTGACACGTAAAGGACATCCAGATCGCATTACATGGACTCCACAATGTGAAATGACTTACCAAGAATTGAAGGAAAAGCTCACAAGTAAACCCATTTTGAAATTACCTGACTTAAGTCAAGAATTCATAGTAAGGACGGATGCAAGTAATATTGGGTTAGGTGCAACTTTACTACAGAAATCAGATGCATTGGATGGGGAATTAAGCCCAGTGGCATATGCTAGCAGAAAGTTGAATAAAGCTGAAATCAACTACTCAACTAGCGAAAAAGAATGTCTTGCAGTAATATGGGCAATAAAGAAATTCAATATTTATCTATATGGGAAGGCATTTAAGTTGCAAACTGACCACAAACCTTTATCGTTTTTAGCACAGGCTAAGCATGAGAACTCTAGGTTACTCCGATGGTCTTTGCTTCTGGCTCCATATAATTTTAGCATTGAATATATATCTGGAAAAACCAATCTGGGAGCGGATTTTTTAAGCCGCCATCCGTGTGATGAGAATCACCGTAAACCCCAGAAATAATAATAAATTTCTCTATGTGTATATAGAATAAAGGACTGACATATAATGTCTGTTTTAAGAGGGGAGGTGTCATGAAATATTCTAATCCACATATATAAATTATTAGGTAAATATGAAGCCTAACAAATAAAATTAATAAAGAGAAGAGCAATGGTAAAATGACAGTGCTGTCACAAGGAATGTACTCGAAATCCCCCTTGTTTTCTGCTTCGTCTGCAAATTGTAACGCTTTCACGTTGATATAAAAGCTTACTGTATTATTACCCGCTTTCTTCAATGAAACGTGTGCTGTATTTCTTGGAAAAGCATTGAGAGGCCCTGCGTAATGACCTAAATTAATCCTAACATTAATTATATTACGTTACCAAAACGAACGAACAGATGGACAAAAGGATAGCGAGAAGGGAGAGGCAGAAAGCCGAACACTAAACACGCTTCGCGCGATACGCAAATGCTGCCATCACGCGTGTAAGTCTACATGCACTAATTTTTTTTCAGACGGACAGTGATAAAATACACTACCCTTTCCCAGAGTTAGGTTTATAAATCATAACAGACTCTTATTAGAAAAGATAACATTAGATGGGTTTACGGTTGAAAACATAACAGTACCCAGACAGCACATCTTCGAAACAGGAGGTAGAAGAAATTGCATATTTTGAACGCAGCCACGTAGCTCCTTTAAATTAGTATTTTTGGGTTCCTTAGGGCTTGCTGACAAATAATATGTAAAACGTTACGCAAATAGTCCAGGAATTAATAAATTATACCCAAAATAAAATATTGGGGGTGCCTGACAGCATAAAATCATTTCTGCTCATAAGATTTTTTTTTAACGTGTTTGAAAAAAATTTACGTTACAGAAATAGCCTACCATGTAAACTCCAAATTGATTGGAGCGCAACAAATGAAAGCCTAACCACGATTGGTCGGGCTATAAATACTATCTTGGTTGTTAGGGGAGACGGGAAAAGATAACATTTTTTCAAACACTTGTCGAAACGTGGCTCATTGGCCAGTCTCGCTGATATACACACTTGGGAGCGTTAGTTCGAGACCACTTGTTTAAATGATCTTGATAAAGCATCAGTGCGTTGAAGCCAGCTAAAATTTTGCTCAATAAAAGCCTGGAAGATAAGCAGATGGAAATTTGTGCCAGTTTGTGCCAGAATTCATTGCTAATCAACGTATCTGTGTTATTCGTATGAATTGTGGTAAGCTTGAACCATTTAATATCTTTTAATGAAAATTGAATGTGAATTGTTGATTTATGCCTGTATATATATGTGTAGTTCAGTGGCAAACGTGAGGTAAAGCCTAAAATGCTCCAGCCTGAACAGAGGGTGTCGGAGAAAAGTCAAACGGCATGGAATGGCCAAACAGTACACTGACACCTAGATGATTGACTAGAAGGAAATAATGCTGGAATTGCAGAGGCGTAGTAACCATTAAGAAGGGTAATACTGGAATAAAGTATTTCAAATGAAGCTGACAGTTGGCCTAATGCTCTGAACTCAATGTTTGTGCTGTATTGTGATCAGTGTAAAAGAGAATATAAATTAGTTATGAAGTAGAAGGTACATCCTTCTTGATTTCAGGGACAGTGGTCTTGATGGTACTGAGCAGCACCTAGTCAGAGCCTTGCTGAATCCAGTGTCGGACAGCATACTCCTTGGTCCTTTTGGCTATCAGTGAGGTGTCTCCAGAGCCCAGAGGAGAATTCGAGCAGAGGAGTCCTTTCCTGCCGCCATCACGCCAGATAAGCTAACTTGGCCAGCTGAGCTCAACATTATGTCCCCTCATCTTGAACTGACTTTTTAAAATTAACATTAAGAGGGGAATTTACTTGTCTTAAAATCAGGAACTGTGAACATCTCCAATACTAGTCCCTAAAGACAAACTATTGAAGTCATGATGACAAATACCAACAGAGCTTGAACAAAACAAAACCAGTATTACCTCATTTTACTACTACACAACTGACACACATAGAACATTTGTAATAATATATGTCACTACGATATTCATATTAAATACATTCTGTACATAACTTGTAATTTAAATTGATTGTGATTCCTGGTTCCCTTGTAGTTGAATCAGGACACATATTCATTCATGCCAGTAATGAATACATATTGTTATTTGAAAGTTTATCAGTGACTCTTTTAAGATATCTTTGTAGAGTGTTATATGTATGTGAGTGTCACAGTGTTGTCAAGAGTAGTGGATTAAATTAAATTGTTTATCTGTCTGTAGTTGTGACTTACACTTCACCATACTCATACCCTAGACACATAACGTAGCATCACACTATTCCAGAATAATTCTGACTGAGATATATAGATATGTGGTAGCAAGTAAGGTTATCTATAATACACTACTCTTAATAGATATAGATACCTTCACAGCTGATCTCAGTCAGTACACTAAGTTCCCTATAAGTATTTATAACATCCCACTTCACCACAGATGTGTTAAAAATGAAGTGTCTCCTTGATGTGTTAAGAAAGAAGTGTCTCCTTGATTTTTTAAGGAAGTAATGTCTCCCTGATGTGTTAAGAAAGAAATATCTCTCTGATGCATTAAGAAAGAAAGATCTCCTTGATATGTTAAGAAAGAAATGTCTCCCTCATGTGTTAAGAAAGAAATGTCTCCCTCGTGTGTTAAGAAAGAAATGTCTCCCTCATGTGTTAAGAAAGAAATGTCTCTCTCATGTGTTAAGAAAGAAATGTCTCCCTCATGTGTTAAGAAAGAAATGTCTCCCTGATGCATTAAGAAAGAAATATCTCCCTGGTATGTTAAGAAAGAAATGTTTCTCTGGTGCATTAAGAAAGAAATGTAACTTGCATTCTCACAGTCTCTGATATATTGAGAAATAATGCCAGTTTCTAACACAGTGTACTGTCTTTGATGTAATGACAAAGATGTGCCAATCTCATGCATAGCATACTGTCCCTAGTACATTAAGAAAGGAATGTCTCCCTGCAGAAGCCCACCATGCAGAAAGCCTGCACCAGAGCACTTACAACGGTTTTTGTTGAAAGAATGTTGTTGTAGCAATTTGTTGTACATAGTGAAGTTACCAGCCCCATGCACATTACTGACGTCGGCCTCCATGCCTGGTTGGAGCACAGTCATCCTTTTCTTGTTATTGTCTCATTAGAGGCCCTTAGGAACTACATTTGACTATCCCTGATATACTAAAACGTTTCAAATTGACAACACAAGGTCATATGCATTTATCGTGCACCGTTCTTCCTTAAAATTTCCTTTGGTACGATGCCGTTGGTGGTTTAGAAAAAAATGCAGTAAATAAAAATTGTGACTTCAGAATCAGGTTTTATGTTGAAAGTACATGTGAACAATGAAGTATGTGTTGGGAAAAAAATCACGTATTTAAATATTTTGTCTTTAAAATCACAAAGGAAAAAAATTATTTTACACATTGTTTTTCAACTGCCATCTTGGATCTTTCAGAATCAAAACATGGCAATATATGTCAGAGCAAATAAAGCCTGACACTTACAGTAGTGCACCTGGTGACTTGAATTTAAGTAATTATGAATGATCAGAGATTCAGGAAGTGAAGTGAATCAGAAAGTGGAAATATCGCCATAGGCAACTCACATAATCAGTATTTCATGCAAATATAATTTTACTTCCTGGATGTGAAAAACAGCTGATTAGATGTTCAGTAATTGTCAAAGGATAATTATTGTGGCAACTTATTAGCAATGCAGCTGTATTTTATTCTTTTTTTATAGACAAAGGTTTATGCGTTTTACAATTCAGACAAGGCACATATGATGTATGGCACCAGGAAACCAGCATGCAATTGGCTGTGCATAACCTGTAAATCAGCTGATTTTTGTGATACCATTTGCATTTTCTAATTCAGTGACTGAGCTGACAAAATGAAATTTAACCCAGTACCTCTTGATAGTATGTCTTGAGTATATTTGGTGCAATAGATTTTGTTTGTGAATTCATTTTTCTTCTTCTTGGATCCTAAGTTCCTGGCTGATAAAGCAGTCAGTGGCCATCACGCCTAGTGGCGTCTTGTAGGACAGCAACAAACTGTCCCCATTTTTCTCGGTCGGTGGCCATCCTTCGTGCCGTGCCCCAACTCTGGTTCATTCTTTGCATCTCAACCTCCACTGTTCTCCACCAGGTTGTCCTTGGTCTGTCTCTTTTTCGTCGTCCTTCTGGGGTCCATAGTATAGCAGTTCTGGTGATAATGTCAGGTGTCCCTTCAAAGGAAATGAGAATTCATTTGTAAGTCAGCAGTAATTGTTATGAAAACGTCGACTTCACCAAACAGAAATGGAATCCAGTGGAGTCTGGGTAAACAGCTTGTTGATTTAGATTTTGCCAATGATTTGGCTCTTCTGGCCCATAACAGTAATCAGATGCACGACAAAATGAGAATTAAACTTGAAGAAAGACCCCTGCAAGATGTGGATTTGTACACATATCTTGGCAAACGTATATATAAATTGGAGGAACAGGAAGTTATATCAGAATAAGGATAGGATACAAAAGGCAAGATTTTTCATTGCATTGAGAAATATATGGAGATCAAGAGAAATGAAGTCCGATACAAAAATAATAATCTTCAACTCAAATGTCAAGTAAGTCCTATAGTATGACTCTAAAACAAGGAGACTAACTAAAACAACAACTAAAAAGCTACAGACTTTCATAAATGGGTGCCTGTGTAGAGTATTAATATTTGAAATGGTGTGACAAGGTCGTTGCAATGCTTTGAGCCTGTTTTCTCAGACTGTCATAATCATATAGTGCAGAGGTTTTCAAACTTTTTTGGTCCGCGGCTCCCTTGACCTGTGCATAAATCACCGCGGCTCCTCTCTATACTAAGAAGATCTATATTTATTGATGGACCTTGGCTCATAATATCGAGCCCAACACTTTTCCCAAGCCACCGCGACGCCCTTAGCCGAGGGCCGGGGCGCCCCTGGGAGCCACGACGCACAGTTTGAAAACCTCTGAATTATTATAGTGTATTATGAAACAATGTATGCCGCATTACTGGTGCGGTCTTATGTTTGATGTATGAAGAGTGACTTGTACATTTTTTTGGTAATATGCTGTCTGTCCTATAGTTCCCGGGTTTGTCTCAGAGCAGGTAAAGAAATAATTTGACTTCTGCTACCTCAGATATGTCGTAAGAGACGACTGATATGAGGTTTAGCATGGGGCTGGCCGTCTCACCGCGTAGAACGAATTGCTACATAAACCACTGATGCAACAGCGCACAAATGCTTTGATGCAGGCTTCCTGGCAAAAGGGGGCCAGCTGCAGTGTTGGCTCCGTGCTCCATAAGAAACAAACAGGGAAAGGAAGAAGACTATGCTGAGTATGATGTGCAGAGAAAAGATTGTTGCTCTCTCTGGTGTACAGGGAAGTGCGTGTGGTCATTTATGTAGTGATCGTTTGTCTTACTTACTTAGTCGTTCCTCTTCTACCGCGAGGTGTAGAGGTGTGATCGTTTGTCATGCACCATTATTTGAGTGTGTGCTGTGTAGGAAGCATGGGGCCGCAATGCAGTTGGTCCCCTTGCAGAAGCACGCTCCCGTTCGTCTCGGAAGAGGCAAAGAAAGAACAGGACCACTGCGCCCTCAGGCATGTCGTACAAGGCGACTAATAAGCAGTTGTACTTTGGGCTGGCCACCTCCTCCCGTGAAACACATTTCCACAGAGCCCACCGTTGCAAGAGCATGCGACTGCTTGGTGCAGGCTTCCTGCAGAGAGCCCAGCTGTAGCTGTGGTTCCATGCTGTGGTAGAAGCGCAAAGGAAAATGATGATGCTCTGGCAGTGGTGGTTTATGCTGTAGTTTCTGTGACACGATAAAGCTGCTGGCTGCATGCTCATCTTGTATAATATTCTGTCTCTGATGTATTGAAAACGAAATACCCCCCCTTCTTTATCCCTTCGACATTTATTTATAATGATCTTTGACTATAATGTGCTTGCGGGACCTTTCCCTTCATATTTGCTGTGGTCACTCCCACCTTGAAAAGAATACGTGTACTTCATTACGTTGGTAAACACGATTTTTTCGCTGGAACAATAATAGTTATTTCTCGTTTCATTGGGTTAAGTATTTATCACCAAAATCATTGTCCTATTCACTTCTTATGGAACATAGAGCCACAATTTCAGCTGACCCCCTTGTAGGAAGCCTGCACAAAGCATTCACTCGCTCTCGCAGCAGTGGTTTTTGTATCTTCTTTGATCCTTAGCCGCCGACCGTCAAAGTAGTCAGTGGCCATCACGCCTAGTGGCGTCTTGTAGGGCAACAACAAATTGATTCCACTTTGCTCGGTCGGTGGCCATCCTTCGTACAGTGCCCCAACTCTGGTTCATTCTTTGCATCTCAGCCTCCACAGTCCTCCGCCAGGTTGTTTTTGGTTGGCCTCTCTTTCGTTTTCCTTCAGGGGTCCAAAGCATAGCTGTTCTTGTGATGACATCGGGGTCTCTTCTGAGGACATGACCAACCCAGCTCCAGCGTCTGCCAGCTATGATGGTGTGCATGTCCTCTTGCTTGCTACGAGTAAGCAGATCTTGGTTAGTGATGGTATTCGGCCAAAAGATTCGGTGAATTTTTAGGTTTTTGTATACAGTTTGTTTAACATGATAAAGTAGCCAACCTCATGCACAACCTCATATTAGTTGTCTTGTACGACACGCCTAAGGGAGCAGTAACACTTTCTATCTTTGTCTTATCAGATACTCCCGTGAACTACGAGGGGCCAAATATATATACGAGGGGCGTTCAGAAAGTAATGCACCACATCGTTTTTCTCAGGAGCTGTTTATTCAAAAAGCATGAAATTTATACACAATATACATGGATATGTCATGTAAACATCGGTATTATTCAACATAATCCCCATCAACTTGTACGGCTTTATGCCATCGCGAAACAAGTGCATGTATTCCTAGCCCGTATCAGATTTTGTCTTGATCATGTAGCCATTTCTTCGCTGCATGAATCACTCCTTCGTCATCTTCAAACCTTGTCCCACGGAGTGCATCTTTAAGTGGACCAAATAGATGAAAATCAGAGGGTGCCAAATCGGGACTATAGGGTGGATGGGGTAGTACAGTCCAACCCAATTTGGTGATTGCTTCCCGTGTTGCCAGACTTGTGTGAGGTCGCGCATTGTCGTGAAGGAGAAGCAGGTCTGCTGGATTCTTGTGCGGCCGAACTCTGCGAAAACGTTGATTGAGTTTTTTCAATGTCTTAATGTAAGCTTGCGAATTGATTGTCTCTCCTCTTGGCGTAACGGCCACAAAAATCACACCTTCAATGTCCCAAAAGACAGTGATCATGACCTTTCCAGCTGAAGGAATTGTCTTGAATTTCTTTCTTCTTGGTGATTGCGAATGATGCCACGCCATTGACTGTCTTTTTGTCTCAGGTTCAAAATGATGTGCCCAGGTTTCGTCACCTGTAACGATCTTAGCCAAAAAGTTCTCTCCATCAGCATTGAAATGCTCCAACAATTCAGAAGAAATTGCTTTCCTTTGCAATCGGTGGTCATTTGTGAGACTTCGAGGAACCCATCTTGCGCAAACCTTAGAAAATCCGAGAGTTTTTATAACTGCATTTGCACTACCAATGCTGACTGACAGCTGTAAGGCCAGTTGTTGAGTAGTGCTGATTCGCCTATCAGTAAGAATAATGCCCTCAGCGCATTTCAACATTTCTGCGTTGGTGGCTGTGGCAGGACGTCCACAGCGCGGCCGATCAAGCAGCTCCGTATCTCCACTTCCTGATTCTTTGATTCTCTGAACCCAGCGACTGACTGTACTCCTGTCGACTGCAAAACTTCCATACACATCACATAGACGCTTGTGAATGTTCACAACAGTTTCCTTCTCTGCAACGAGAAATTCTATCACAATTGGCTGCTTATAACGCAAGCTGCTAGCACGCTCCATTTCAACGGTTTAGGGAAGCCGTATTATTTGGCCGGTTGCGGTGCAATTTGGTGCACACAATTGGCACATGCCATATTTGAAGTGTGCACAATTTCATGCTTCTATCTTCATTATTAGCTGAGAAAAACGATGTGGTGATTACTTTCCGAACGCCCCTCGTACTTTGTGAAATATACTTTATCCCAACATTCTTACATTCTTTATCTTTAAACAACAATTGCGCTTTGCTATGAAAGTAAAAAACGTCATAAGTCTATTTTGTCAAGTATTTTTGTATAATTTTAGTTTTTGCGAAGTCCACTGTGTTTTTTCCCATGTGTTATTAGTTGCACTCGTAACATCAAATGAATGGCGTAGTTGACATAAACAGCTCAGATTAAGAAGGTACTCTGGCTGTCTCCTGACACCTTGAGACTGTAGTCCTAAGCGGTGTGTTGGAAAGAGGAGTGCGAAAGATGACGCTACGCGCTACCACATAATTTATGTCCTTTTGTGTGCCATCCGTGCTTCTTTTGTTCCCATTTGTAGCACCTAAATTACTGTATATAGACAGGAATGCAGTTTCAAACCGAATGCACGGATGTGTTTCGAACTTAATATTGTAATCCTTCTCAGAGTAAGAATTTGAAAGTTAATCTAAGATCTAACATTGGTTTACAAGGTTAACATACAGAAAGTAATTTTGTATGGCGCGGAGTGCTGGAGAGTAACAGAAGAGGAAATGTCCAAATTATCCTCTTTCCACACAACCTTCGAATTTTCCGCGGAAGACCATCTCCAACCAAGAACTGCTTACACGGTGCTGTCAAAAAGATATGCACACCATCATTGCTTTGTCAGTCCAGGGGCTAAGGCTCTAAGGAGAAGAAGGTTAACCAACTACTAGCTTGTCACGTGTCAGTTCCCAGGGGGGTATCTGAAGAGACAAAGAAAGAATAGGAATATTGCGCCCTGAGGCATGTTGTACAAGGCGACTGGTGTGAGGTCGTACATAGGACAGGTAACCTCATCATGTACAACAAATTGCCACAAGAAACCACCACTGCAAGAGAATGTGACTGCTTGGAGCAGGTTTCCTTCATGACGCCGGCTGCAGTGGTAGCTCCATGATCTGTAAGGGGCGTAAGGGAAAACGATGATGATACAGTTATTTGGGGACATTTACAGCATCTTCATTTGTTTTGTCCTGAACGAAGACTTCAATTTTTAAAAATGGCTGTGTTTCTGGGCCTCTCTCTCTCTTTTTTTAAATTTTTTTAAATTTCATGGAATTAAGCACACTGTTTATTATTTATTAATTTTTTAATGTAAAAAATTACTGTCTTATCATGGATGCACATCTGCTTTTTGACATGATTTAGTAAGCTATTTTCGTTCCTAGTTAACCTCGTCATCAACAATAGTCAGAGAACCAAGCAAGATTAATATTTTAGCACGAGTGATAACAGGAAATGTACGGGGGGGGGGGGGGGGGGGGGGGGGCGGTGGGTGCGGGGGGGGGAATGGACATTTTTCAGTACCGGCAGCCTCGGCCTTATAGCAGGGCTCGCACGTATTAACTCGGAAAGGGGGGCACTTTAGTTCCAAAGTCCTAGCTGCCGAGAATGGTTTTTCAGTTGATGTCTTTTTTGAAAACATTTTCCAACAGATTTCTCCTGTTACTACGCTGCTAGATACGAGCTTTCAAAATATAAAATGTAGTTAAAATAAATTAACATGTCCACTCATGAGACTGCTTGCGACCTGATCAGGTAAAACACATTGTTGCGAAAACCACCACTGAAAAAATACAGAAGTGCTTTGACGCCGCCGTCTTGAACAGGCCAGCAGCACTTGTCGCACCGTGCTCCTCAAGGAGTGAATTAATGGAGACAGAAAGAACTGTCGCCGTAAATTTCATTGTAGTCCAGTATTGTCAGTGCGGGTGTATACAGGTACACGTCGGAGACAGAATCGATACTGCTGTAAGAAAAGATGCTTGTTATCAGCTTAACAAAAGTTACTTTTAGTCTTCAGACTCCGCGCATGCCAAAACGGACAAAAACATACCATATGTCCAGTAAGTAAAGCTATGAACTTTCGATAAATGTACATGTTCTGATGACAAAATGACATCTGCTCGGCAGGACCCGACATGTAGTGGAAAGAGAAAGCACGAATGGCCGTCACCGGTTTCAGCCCAGGGCAAGCTCTCTGGGGATATCAGCAGCTGGAGACTGGCCATTGTTTTCTTCTAGTATAGTAAGTTTGCCCCGTGTAGTCGGGGGGGGGGGGGGGGGGGGGGGGGGTGGGGGGGGGGGGGGGGGGGGGGTGGGGGGGGGGGAGATGGTTCTTTGATGAGACAGAAAAAATAGGACTATTGCTTCCTCTGGCGTGTCGTACTAGGCGACTAATGTGAGGTTGTGCATGGGGCTGGCAGCCTCATGTAAACCAATTTGTTCCAGAAACCACCACTGCTGGAGCATGTAAATGATTGATGCAGGCTTCCTACAAGGAGACCACTGCAGGGGTGGCTCCGTGCTCCAATGAAAAGGGTGATAGTCAAGTTTACGTCTGAGGGTGTTCAAGGAGGAAGATGTGGTACGAAACCATTAAAACGGTTGCGTAACACCAAGGGATGATTTAATCGCGAATGTCTGACAAGCTGGGATGATTGTGGGAAGTCAGAAGGTGGCCAAAGAAGTAATGATAACTTGTAGTGATAGCTATAGTGTACTTACTTAGTCGTTCCTCGTCTATCGTGAGCTGTAGAGATTTGGTAGAGAGAGCGCCATACTATCCTATCAGCTGTCTTCCTCCTGGCCTGGTTCCATTCTAGTCCTCGGTCCTTCAGAGATTGTCTAATGTTGTCCTCCCAACGGACTCTGGGTCATCTTGGAGGTCTGGATCCCTGGCTCTTAGCCTCCCATACCTGCCGTGGCAGCCGATCTTCTCCCATTCTGCAGGCATGGCTAAACCATCTTAGTTGGGACTGTTCTTCCTGGGTCTGCAGGGGTTGGGTTTTTAGGAGTTGACGTATCGTCTGGTTGCGGACCATTTCTCTTCTTGTTACTTCAACCACCTTTCTCAGATACCTCATTTCGGAGGTGCTGTATAATAGGGTCCCCAAAAGATGGGTAGGCAATATAAATGTATCTGCAAAAAAAACAGGAAACAAAACCAGGTATATATTTTAAAGGGTATTTTGAAAAAAAAAATGAGAATAAGTGTGTTTTCAGCAGAAGAACTCACACGACCCAAAGCGCTGAAAAAGAAGATTGCTGGATAACGCAAAGGAAGGAAACCTTTTTTTTTTAAATACTACTAATTTTTCCTTTTAGTATATACATGATATCCCTTGATCATTTCTGATATGTTTAATAAGAGCTAATTACACGAGTTATTGCTGGAAAAAAAAATTCGCTAAACGAATTCAAGATTCAGATAACAAATAAGTTTATGGTTATTGTTTTAAGTTGGTTATATTTAATGCAAGAATCCGATTGGCAGAGTGGTTAGAGCGCTGGCCTCACGCCACTGTCGGGTTCGAAACATGGTGGCGTCACGCTCCAGTCTGCCCAGCTGTAAATGGGTACCAGACTGTGCTCGTGAGTGAAGGAAAAGGCAGCGAGGAAGGGAACTGGTCACCACACCTCTGGATGCTCTGGACCTAGTATAGTAAAGTCTATAACACTTCTCTCAGTTTTTGGTTTTGGTTGTTCGTCCATCACGGGTGATGAAGACCACTCTGTTCATCCAATTATTTAAGAATATGTTAGGTTAGTCTATGGGTACGAAGGTGACTGAAGAGCCCGATGCGGGCCTGGAAAGATCTTGGACAGTGTGGGCAGGGAATGTTTGCTTCATGTGAAGGTTTTATTTCACGGTCCTTTCTAGCTTGTCTCCGCTGTTCCGCTGCTGCTCTTCTGGATGATTCGCATGCCGCTGCACCTTTACGAAGAGATGTGCGCCAAGCAGTTCGGTCTTGCGCAGCAGCTTCCCATGTGTCTGGGTTTATGTCAAAGGTTTTCAATGACGTCTTTAACGTGTCTTTGAAGCGCTTCTTTTGGCCACCATGGGAGCGTTTACCCTTCTGCATCTCACCATAAAAGAGTATCTTTGGCAGTCGATGGTCTGGCATGCGGACTACATGACCTGCCCAGCGAATTTGTGACTGCATCAGAATAGTGAATGGATGAAAGAGTGACTTGCGCGGTGATTTGGATTAAAGTGAGGAAGAGTTGCGCAATTCGTCGACCTCACTCTCTCGCCTGGGTCCATCTCAATCCAGTGGCAAGACAAGTCAAGACGACTGGAGATGAAGTCAGGTGCAGTGGATGACCAGGGCTTTCTACGTGCCTCGCCGTGCTCCTTACGCTCCACAGCGCGTTGCTGGTAATCGTCGTCATGCCCGTTGAACCAACAGGTGGTTTCTTCCGCGCAGTCTATCGAATCCAGTCTTCGCATGCATGGGTAGGCAGACCCTAACTCACCGAAGGTTTATAACCATTCGGCTACCCTCACCTAGTTTAGCCGGCCTGTCAAAGCCGTTGTCCGGGGGTGGCCGCTGTCGCATGCTGACAGCTACGAGGAGCCACAGGTGAGAGCTGGATGCTAGGTTTGGACCAAAGGTGGCTGAGCTGCCCACTTCTCTCAGTATCTGCTGTAGGACTACCGTATGTATTGCCAAATGCTGCGCTGTGGTCTTTTCTCTTTCTGTAAGATTTGAAGCATAAACATAATACGGTACACAAGTTAACAACGTGTACTTGGCATAGCAATTGCAAACTCGCTAATGATCATGGAATTAATACATCGTATAAAATATTACACTATTCTCAGTGTTTGATATTTTTTTCACAGATAGACATCACATATGGCCTATATATCATACATATTTTAGCCAGACTGTGAGACAGAAGCAAAAGCACATATAAATTTCACGAAAATATGGACACAAATGTGGGCACAATTGTGTACACATGGGGTAGGCACGAACTGCACCAGTTACCTCGAAATTACTTTCACACATGACTTTAAATGCAGCAATTTAATCAACAAGATAACATTTCCACAAATGGCTACCACCAGGTCGCAAATAATGGCTCGAATTGGTCATCCAAGATTGCTGCTTTTCTAGTAGTAATTTCCGTTCATACAGCCCCATTTTAGATCATTATCTAGCAACTTCCCGGTGTTTAGTCTCAATTTATCCCCATTGAAATAATTGCCAATTTGCTCTAGCAAAAGGTGCCAGTCCTTTCATGTATCCGCGGCGTCAGTCACCCTGAAAATGCCACGTTCCCCGCGCGGTGACATTTTCACATTTCTCTAAACCGAAACTGGCTGAATGCCGAAAATGTTAGGACGAAAATGTCGTTCAAATTTCATACCGATTGTCCCTGTGGGAAATGAATAATATGAACAGCCATATCCGTAATTTGCATTATGTTCGAAAGGAATATGTGAGTCATACACTACGTGTTTGGAACGAGTAGTGTTTGAAAATGAACATGAAGTTTGGAGGCATATTAGGAAACGAGCGGACGAGAGAGAGAAGGAAGAAGTATGATTAATATCACCAGATAACCACATCCTCCTATAATATTTCCTCCTCCACTTTGTTTATGCTTATTATAGTTTTTTCTTATTTTTAAGACTGCTCAACTATTCATAAAAAGTGTCAATAGCAGCCAATTTCAGATCGTTCTAAATTCGTTATCCGACTGGCGTCTATTGGCTAATCAGTTTATTGAGTTTATTCCGTAAAACATGGAATGATAATTTTTTTTTCCTTTGAATCCATTATGTAGCGGCTTCCCTGTTCTTAACACATCCGCCTACCCTTGGGCTTAATCCTTCGAGAATGCTGCGCCTTCATGAACCCGCTGACATCTGAAGACATATGGGTGCCACGCTTTGGTATGGCTAAATGGTGATATTGTAGTCTAAAGCCTCCCACTTGATCCCGTAAGAAAAACCAAGAGCGTATAGGCAATGATACTTTAAATAAATATTACACACATAAAGGTATGTTTCAGGCACTCGTGTGAAACAAAGAAGTAGAAAACTAGACTACAGAAAAACAACAGAAATGAGTGGCTTTACTGGAGAATCGAACATAGGACCTTCCGAACGGCGCCACCGCTTAGCTACGGAAGCGAATCACACCATCCTCTCTGCCAACTACGCACCACAAAAATAGTGCCTCGTAGACAGGGGCCATTAGCGCGATTCGCAGTACACAACACCGGGTATGTACCTAGGGCGATCCAGCCTAATTAATGTCGCAGTCACTTCTGCTGTTCCCTTTTATACAGTATAGGTCACATTACACAGGACAAAGACCCTAATACTGAGTCTAGTAAATGATAGAAGAATGAGAACAGTACAGGACAGAGGGTAGGTTTGGTATTGTATAAACATTAAAACCAAAAAAGAGGGGAAACCCGAGGCCTGTAAACAGTAAATAAATAAATGTTACACGCATAAAGGTATGTTAATGATATTTCAGTGATACTTTAATAGATTTCAATGATACTTTAGGACAGCGATCGCGTTATCATGAAAAGAGAAAATAACACATACACATTTTTTTCTAGTACAATACAGGCGATTAACAATATTCATAAAATAATAAAGCTTAAATTGGAGCAAATAACAGGAACAATAATGTCGCAAAAGTGACGGTATTGTGGTTTTTAAGTGGATGGTATAAGTCATCTGCAGACGCAGCCTAAAGGAACGATGGGACTCCCTTGGAGTCGAGTTCTGACCACTCGCACCTAGTTCTAGTCTTTTCAATTCTATTTCCTTATCAATCTTCCTCTCCTCCAATGCTTTTCTTAATCTCTCCTTTTCTAATTCCATCTGTCTATCTTCTTTCATCTTCCTTTCTTGTAGCTCTAATTCTCTCTCTCTTAACTCTTTTTCTTCTTTCAGTTTAATCTCTTGTACCTCTTTATCTTCTTTTATCTTCTTTCATCTTCCTCTCTTGTAACTCTAATTCTCTCTCTTTTAACTCTTTATTATGTTCCAGCTCTGCGGCACGCAAGTCTCTCAAGGCATCCTTGTTATCCTTTGCATTATATCTCGCTTCCGCAAACTGTACCAACTCATTTCCTCTGAACCCACATTCCTTGCCAATACTAATAAATTCTTGCAACTCCATGATGCACCCTTCAGTATATAAATATCAATATCCTCTTTTACAATTATCGTTAAATATATATAAGTATTGCAAAATATATACTCCCACTAAATAACGATATAAGTATTCATACCACAATGCACCTCCTCATTGTCCACACTCAAGAAGTATGCGTATAAATCTTAGTCTCCACAGCCTCTTGGCAGCAGTATACTTTTCACTCGGATTCGTCACCCTGAATACTTAGTCTCTGATGACGACCTGTCCCAATAGCTTCAGTACACTTGATTCAGCACACTCTTAATAAGACAGACTCGTCGCTCCACCTCCAACTCTTTTACTCCCCTGGTATTGCACCAGCGACCCACAATGTATGAGTAATGATGTGATTGCTGAACACTCACTCAAATCAGTATACCATAAGCGCACTCTCAAAAGTGTAACAATACCTCACTAAATCTATATAGCTAAATGGCATTACCTACTTCTTTTTCCCATTAATGTACAGTTTGAATGCTCATTAGGTGTCATTATGCATATCAGTTTCGTGTTTGTTTTTGTGTGGAATTTCATGAGAAACTGTTTGCTAGTTCCTTCACCAACCAGGCAACCCTGGTTTAGCTTTTTTGGCGCAAAATTCCACAAATCTGGCTTTTGTTTTAATTGCTTGGCGTAAAAACAAATTCGTTTAGATTTTTGATGTTTATCTGGCTTTTTAAAAACATTGGTTGGCGGCGTAAGATTCGTTTAGCTTTTTGGCTTCTTAAAACAGTTGGTTGGCGTCAAAAAAAAAGCTCGTTTGGCTTGTTTTGGCGCTGTTTTTAGCTTTTTATTTTTTACATGCTAAAATTGCTTGCACTGAAAGAAGTATGCGTGTATTTAATTATATCAAAGAAATACAAAACAACGAATGAAGCTAATATAAATTACAACCCATTGTCTACGGTCGTATAGACATCTAGGCTACCGTTTCAATCCCCTTATACAATATGACCCACTGATTATTAGCATTTGTTAATATCTGGTTGTGAACGCGGAATGTGTGTTGGCAGTATAACCACGAAAGCGACCAGAGTCTGACAAACTACGTTGGTTTTGCATGGGATGGTGCGTACACAATGGTTGGTTGTAATAACTCAGTGTGGTCTAGAGTGAAAGATGTCTCCTCTCTTTGTGCAACTGAAATGTATCTACCATTCACTGGCTTTGTGCATTTAACTGCGGGTTCAACACTACCATCGCATATCGGATTTTAATTGTCAGAAATACCTCAGTGGTTTCGCCATTCTGAGTTGAGACGAGAGTAGTATAACGAATTGTTCTGCGTTATGAACACAGCTACATATTCTGAACCTGCTCTAGCTGCTCCTTTCCCATTTGAACAAAAACCCATCATCTGCTAGGTGGCTCGTAGGAGAAAAGGTTATGTTTAATATTTTGATGAACTGGGATGAGCTGAAGGCTTATTTCACTTCTGCTGAGCTCGGCTTTTAAAGGAAATTTTGTCAGACCACAAAAACTATCCGTGTTTTATGTTTGCTACGCCTGTTGTACGAGAATGTGAAAGATTGAATGTTCTTTTTCAGCAAAACAAAGCTGATCCACTCAGTCTGTACCAAGAACTATTCTTGCACCAGCATAGTCTTCTGATGAGAATGTGTGATGTCAGTGGGCAGAAAAAAGGCATTCATCAAGTTGATTTTGGTGTTAAGTTCTTAACAGAATGGGGTAGGTTCCTACAGCAGAACTTTGGCGTTGAGACCCATTAAGAAATAGAAAATGTCAAGGCAAGATGTTTTTGTCTATGCAAAAAGAATCTCAATTAAGTTAGACGTAAACTTCCCTTAGCTAGAGATACTTTTCAAGGCCTGTCAAAACTGAGCCCTCTGATAATTTTGAACAAGGCTTCAAGGCCCCCATTTTCAGTTACCTTTTATACACATTGCACAAAACAACATCATCACATTAGATGATCAATACAGAAAAATAACTTTTGTTGACTGGAGAAAAGAACCAGAATTTAAGAAAGATCGACTCCTCACAGGAAGTGAGCTGTTTTGGATTGGTGTACTCCAACATAAGGCATTTAAAGAGCTCGCCGCATGTGCCTGTGACGTATAATGGAAATATAGCCTACAGTATCCGACAGTCTTTCGTGACCTCGTGGCGTTCTATGATTCGCTAGCAAAGCCATGCATTGACAGCCTGCGTTTACTCATTTTTAATCCACGCCTCTTTTCCTTGAGACATAAACAAACGAAAAGTTTACCAACTTCCGTGACCTGCAAGTCATATCAGGGAGCGAATCAAGTTTGTTTACCTGAGTTTCTCACGCAAGCTGATCTGTCAATCATCGGATATCAGACAGATGCACGTGGAATAACACAGGACCTTTTGAAGTGAGTCGCTCGGGCAAAAGTATTTTCCCCAGAGTACCCTTTGATGTTCGTACATACAGGGGGAGATAACTCTGTGATCTACAGAAGCGGGCCAAATCTACGGGAACCCGTTACACGGTTGAAGTCTCTGTTGTCGAGTAACAACGTCCGACAGAGCGACCGTGAAAACCTTTTATCTTGGGAGTTTAGGTTTCTGATTTCTCTGCTATGCACAAGTGTGAAAATTAGCATCCTCTGGAGAGCAGATAACCGGGATGGTATATAAACTGTGTCTTCCCAAAACAGTTATCAGTTGTCACTCAGAATTTTTCGGATAGTCTAAACACGTAGTCTGGAACCATTGTGGAAGGTGTGTTAATAGCCTTCGTGGGGATTTCATTCTGATTTTCTGGTAATATAAATTTGTGCTTAAGCGTGTTAAAGTGTTAAAGTTTACCATTATAATTCACTTAAAGTCTAGCTGTTAAAGACCAGTGAAAAATAACGCGTAGCTATTTGTTTACCAGTTGTTCAGTTTAATGATAATTTACCACCCGCTCTGTCACACAAGAAGAGACGTTTAAGTTGACTAATTAATTCACTAGGCGCGACTGATAAGTCACAGAATAGAATTCACGTTATATTTCATTTTGTGTAATTTTAGTAAGTGACTATTATTTAATACCATACGACGACCCACAGACGCCAACGATCTAATAGCTATTAATGACCGGCGATATTTGTTAACAGGACCACCACTGGTGTAAGACAAGGCGATATCCTGTCACCTTATCTTTTCATACTCCTCATGGACGATGTCATCAAGGCATGTAAGGAGAGAACAAGAAAGTATTCAGTGGGGTACTGGAAGATGAGACAGGTCTGTATTTCAGAGCTAGCATTTGCTGATGATGTTGTCCTGATTGCTAAATCAGAGACACATCTCCAATCCAACCTGCAAGTCTGGAAGGAAGAGCTGGAGAAGAGAGGGATGGTCATAAGCAGCTCTAAAACAAAATCCATGGTGATATCACGAGAAGAAAGAAAACATCAGATTAAGTTGGGAGAACAGGTCCTGGAGCAGGTCGACCACTTTAAATATCTCGGAGCTATTATAGACCGAAAGGGGGGCATCAAAGAAGAGTTGGCCACTCGAAAAGCAGCGGCTGGGAGACTTTATCAGGCCATAAATCGAGGATTCCTCAGCAAGAAAGAGGTTGGTAAGAAAACGAAGATGGCTGTATACCGCTCCACCTATGTCCCAGTCTTGACATATGGATGCGAGTCATGGGCAATGACTACAACCCACAAAAGCCAGATTCAAACCTCAGAAATGAGGTATCTGAGGAAGGTGGTTGAAGTAACAAGAAGAGACATGGTCCGCAACCAGACGATACGTCAAGGCCTAAAATCCCACCCGCTGCAGACCCAAATAGAACAGTCCCAACTAAGATGGTTTGGCCATGTCTGCAGAATGGGAGAAGATCGGCTACCACGACAAGCATGGGAAACAAAGAGCCAGGGATCCAGACCTCCAGGACGACCCAGAGTCCGCTGGGAGGACAATATTAGACAATCTTTGAAGGACCGAGGACTAGAATGGAACCAGGCCAGGAAAAAGACAGCCGATAGGATAGTCTGGCGCTCTCTCTTCCAAACCTCTACACCTCACGGTAGAAGAGGAACGACTAAGTAAGTAAGATATTTGTTAAGTGCGCGTATGGATAATTAAATAATAATAGACATTTTGTGTAATGCTGACTGTTATCGTGACGCCGACAAACCTAATAGCTATTAATGGGCAGGAGGGGAAAGGCTGCATACCTCAACCAAACCTGCACCAGCTAAGCGACGCGCGATAGGATAGACTAAAGACACCATGTGCCTTTTAACTTTAATCAGGACTGACGGAGAGGATAAGAGATCGTCTTGTCCCCTTCCGTGTACATATATGTAGCTATCTATATTAGTAGCATTTTTTTCATAAATGTTTCTCTATTCTTAAGCATGACCTGATCAAGGGCGACCAGCGGTCTATTTTGGTCCTTTTCTTCATTTACTGATTGGTGAATGTTGTCTTCTTCTTGGCTTGCACGTCCCCAAGTTCATTTGTGAACAGGATTGGCCAAAGAGACACATAACAATAAATAGTAAAGTTAACTGGACTTACCAATAACCAGAAATATTCATTCAATTTTATCAGCCCACTGTGGCGTAATACAAATAACATTACCATCTGACTTTTGACAGTCGTATCAGCGGATTTATCCAGCAAGTTATGCTGTTTCAAAATCGGCACTCACCCCAGAGCCAGCCGATAGGATTTACCATCACCATCATAAATAACCGTGTTTTTTGCAACCAGATGTTTCCCTATACTGGAAGTATTTTCTACTGTTTACTGTGAACACAAGACCTCGATTTTTTTCTACATTACCTATTCGAGGTGACATTTGTCTATCCAGGAATCGACCACCAAATTAGGCGTCCCCCTTATAAAATTTAATTATTAGAAGAGGGACTGGGGCTAATTTGGAAGATAAAAACACTGGAAATTATATATTCAGGAATTGATTTTTTCACCACGAGTAGGTAAGAAGAGCGAGTGAGTGGCCACGTATGTCAGAGAGAGTGAATATTTTCTTTGTACAGGAAAATTGTATTATCTGGATTCTGCTTAGAAATTGTTTATTTTACTGGATAGCTTTAGTAGGAACTTTGTTCTTTTCTTTACTGTCTATGCTGTAACATAGTGCTAACCTTTGACCTTTGGGGTTATTAACTTGTTGGGTTCTTTCTTTCTCAATAGGGGGAGGGCACATGTATTCTGTTAATTTTATATGTATAAAATTCTGATTTTATTTGATCTTTGGTGTTGTCAATGTGGTGAAGTGGGATGTTATAAATATTTATAGGGGACTTAGTGTACTGACTGAGATCAGCTGTGAAGGTATATATATCTAATAAGAGTAGTGTATTATATATAACCTTACTTGCTGCCACATATGTATACCTCAGTCAGAATTATTCTGGAATAGTGTGATGACTACGTTATATGTCTAGGGTATGTGTATGATGAAGTGTAAGTCAAAACAACAACAGACAGATAAACAATTTAATTTATTCCACTACACTTGACAACACTGTGACACTCACATACATAAAACACTCTACAAGGATATCTTAAAGGAGTCACTGATAACTTTTCAAATAACAATATGTATTCATTGCTGTCATGAATGAATATGTGTCCTGATTCAAATACAAAGGGAACCAGGAATCACAATCAATTTTAATTACAAGTTATATGTACAGAATTTATCAATATGAATATTGTAGTGACATATATTATTAAAAGTATCCTATGTGTGTCAGTTGTGTAGTAGTAATATGAGGTAATACTGGTTTTGTTTTGTTTAAGCTCTGTTGGTATTTGTCATCATGACTTCAATAGTTTGTCTTTATTGGAACTAGTATTGGAGATGTTCTCAGTTCCTGATATTAAAACAATTTAATTCCCCTCTTAATGTTATTTTTACAATGTCATTTTAAGATGGGGGTACATAATGTTGAGCCCAGCTGGCCACATCAGCTTATCTTGCGTGATGGCGGCAGGAAAGACTCCTCTGCTCGATTTCTCCCCTGGGCTCTGGAGACACCTCACTGATAGCTAAATGGACCAAGGAGTATGCTGTCCGACTCTGGATTCAGCAAAGCTCTGACCAGGTGCTGCTCAATAACGTTAAGACCACGGTCCCTGAAAACAAGAAGGATGTACCTTCTACGTCATAACTAATTTATACTCTCTTTTTACACTGAGCACAATACATCACAAACATTGAGTTCAGAGTGTTAGGCCAACTGTCAGCTTCATCTGAAATACTTTATACCAGTATTAACCTCCTTAATGGTTACTACGCCTCTGCAATTCCAGCATTATTTCTGTCTAATCAATAATCTAGGTGTCAGTGTACTGTTTGGCCATTCCATGCAGTTTTACTTTCCTCCGACACCTTCTGTTCAGGCTGGAGCATTATAGGCTTTACATCATGTTTGCTACTGAACTACACATATATACAGGCATAAATTAACAATTCACATTCAATTTTCATTAAAAGATACTGAATGTTTCAAGCTTACCACAATTCATGGAAATAAAAACAGATACGTTGACTAGCAATGAATTCTGGCACAAATACTGGCACAAATTCCCATCTGCTTATGTTCCAGGCTTTTATTTAGCAAAAATATGAGCTGGCTTCAACGCACTGTTGCTTTATCAAGCTTATTTGAACTAGTGGTCTCGAACTAACGCTCCTAAGTGATTATATCAGCGAGTCTGGCCAATGGAGCCACGTTTCGACAAGTGTTTGAAAAAAATTTTACCTTCCTACGTCTCCCCTAACAACCAAGGATAGCATTTATAGTCCGACTAATCGTGTTTAGCCTTACATATCATTCCAGCCAATCAGTTCAAATTTAACTTGTGGCCCATTTCCCGTACAATGGTGGTTTAAAAAATCTACCACTGAGCGATTCTGATTTTGGGTGTTGTCTGACAGCACCATCATTTTATTTTGGCTATAACTTGTTAATTCCTAGACTATTTGCGTAACGTTTTACATATTCTTTGTCAGCAAGCCCTAAGGAACCCAAATATAAAAATTTAGAAGAGCTAAGTGGCTGCGTTCAAAATATGCAATTTCTTCTACCTCCTGTTTCGAAGATGTGCTGTCTGGGTACTGTAATGTTTTCAAACGTAAACCCATCTATTGTCATCTTTCCTAATAAGCGTTTTTCCGGATTTTAAAACCTAACTCTGGGAAGGTTGGTGTTTTTATCACTGTCCGTCCGAAAAAGTTAGTGCATGTGGCCTTACACGCGTGATGGCAGCAATTGTGTATCGCGCGACGCGTGTTTAGTGTTGCACGTGTTCGGCTTTATGCCTCTCCCTTCTCTCTATCCTTTAGTCCATCTGTCTTTAGTTACGCCGTGTATAAAATGGAATGAATGAAATATTAAAATTAGGTCATTGTTCAGCTTGCGTATCTCACTGTTTTTTCCAAGAAATACAGCACACGTTTCATTGAAGAAAGCGGTTAATAATACAGTAGGCTTTTACTATCAACGTGAAAGCGTTACAATTTGCAGACGAAGCATAAAACAAAGGGGATTTCGAGTACTGTCATTGTGACAGCACTGTTCTTTACCATTCTTCTTCCTTTCTTTATTATATGTATTTATTAGGCTTTATATTTACTTGATAATTTATATATGTGGATTAGAATATTTCACGACACCTCCCCTCTTAAAACAGACATTATATGTCAGTCCTTTATTCTATATACACATAGATAAATGTAAGTCAACTTGACTTTACTCTGCTGTGGTGCTATCATGGTTTTATGTAGTTGGGTCCATTCAGAGTAGGCACTACTCATGAAATCTGCCTCAGACTTCTACAACCAATAATATATTTCGGTTATGTTACTGAACAGCCGCAAGTGTGAGTGCTTGTCTTAATGCTGCTTCGCAACCCGTATTCACCATTTCTCTTCTCTGAGTCTGCGCAATGACATGTCCAGAGAACATTATATTTCTCTCAAAATGTACGTTATGAGGAGATAACATATACCTGGTGATAGCAGAGTTTTCGTAGTGGATCCCATAATCTTCTTATTATCCTGTATGAAACATTCGGAATATCCTCAATCAAAGAGGCAACTCAGGGATTCATTACGTTCCTCCGAAATGTTTACATCCAACAATTTTCTCATCATTCTAGAGAAGACACTAGGCGCATTCTTCAATCCAAATGGCAATCTATTAAACTCATAGTGTGATTCTGAGGTACTAAAAGCTAGGTATGGTCTAACCTCAGGCTTTACTGGAATCTGATAGTATCCTTTACTCAGATCCACTTTTGAGAAATATTTAGCTTTATTTAGTCTGGCAAACAGCTGATTTGTATCCGGCAATGGATCCACCTGTCCTTCTGTAATAGCATTCAGTCTCCTGTAATCTATACAGAGTCTATGTTCTCCAGAGGGCTTCCTTAAGAGTACAACACCGGAACTATACGAAGATTCACTGTGCGAAATATTTCCTTCCTTCAACAGATAGTCTATCTCTTCCTTCAAAGCTTTCTCCTTAGCAAACGGAATCGAATATGGTTTCATACAGACAGGTGTGGGGTCTATCAGTTTCATATCATATTCCAATAGGTTTGTATGCCCTGGTCGGTCTGTTAACACCTCTGCATGATTATTTAGAACCTGTTGCACTCTCACTTTCTGAGTTTTCGTTAAATGTGTACTGATTTTCACTTGTGCTGCTGTCTCACAGGGGTGTAATGGATACTCAAATGATGAAAGTGGTTCCTTTTTCATCTCCATGGCGATGGACAAGGTCAACAAGTGTGTCTCCTCCTGATGTTCTCTTTCCAAATATTTCTTCAGGAGATTCACATGATAGATTTTTTCTTTCCCCTTCTTATCTATCTTATAATTTGTTCTAGATACCTTCTCTAAAACTGTATATGGACCCTGCCATCCAATTTGTAACTTATTCTGACTCCCGGGCAAAAGAAGCAGTACTTTCTCTCCCACAGCCAAATTTCTGTCTTTCGCCTTCTTGTTATAATAGGCAGCATGTTTCTTCCTGGCTTGTTTCAAATTTTCATTGGCAAGTTTCCAGCCAGTTTTTAAACGAGTGGTCAGCTCATTCACATATTGGTATGAAGATGTAATGTTTTCCTCTGCCTTTTCATCAGTCCACGTTCTTAACAAAGCTACATATGGACCTTTAATTGTGTGGACCTCTTTGTCCATGCACCGGTATGGTCTCTTCCACTCGAAGCTCTATAGTGATGATTTTTCCTCCCAGAATTATCATTCACAAAACGACCGCTACCAATTTTTCTTTTGGGGCTTTCTCCCCACTTAAAATTCTTGATGAGAGATTTCCTCTCTACATCCTCTTCCTCCAGTTTGTTCAAGTCCGATTGAGGGATTTTCGGCTTATCCTGGGGTAAGACATCTTTTTGCACTCTCCGCATAGTGGCCATTGTAAAACAGTTAAGTGAAGCTTGTCCGTGAAAAGGGGCTTCCCATTCCATTTGGTCCACTTTATCAAATCTATTTTTCCTTTTATTATCAGGCCTAATTTTGCCCCGTGGCGTGTCCAGGTCCTGATCCATGTTCCCACTTGTGGGTGTTCCCTCATGTGCTATGCTACACCTTTCTACAAAATTCTCAATGTCCCATCTTGCTTTGGGCCAATAATAATTGTGAGCCACCTTTTGAATGATGGTCCCTATCTTCTCATGGTCCCCATCTGGTTTCACATGTAGGCTCCTTATTAAGTCTGCCCTATATCTTTTAGGAAGTACCAGTTGTCCCTGACCTTTGGATCTAGCTCCAGTCTTCCTATACATCAACTTGTTTTTCATGTAAAAATCTCCCTTGCCTGGAGTTGTATGACAAGTTGACAATTTTCTGAAACAAGGCTTGAGTGTTTTATCCCCAGCCTGTGCCTTCCTCATCTCTTCTGGAGTGGTATCCAACATAATATCCTCCCCCTGTCTTGAGGTCGACCTGACCTGAAGGGTTGCCATATACACAGGTTTCCTTCTGCAACGGTCAGTGTCATGATTGTCCATCTGACAATTCTTACACCACCTTTTTCCTTGGTTGAAAGATTTTCTTTCATCATATTTCCTTTCATCGAATTGTGGGAATTTATTTTTATTTTCATACCGTGGCCTATCAAATTGGTGCTTACCTTGGTTTCGATCCCTAGGATCAAATTTATTAAAGTTCTGTGGTGCCCTAAAGTTATCCACTTGTTTCTTTTTATTACCTGTTACCTCTGCTTGAGCTGCTTGATACCTTTCAGCAACATTTAGCAACTCACCCAGCCTCTCTGCACCTTGTTCCATGAGAAACTTTCTCAGGTCTGGAGCCATGGACTCTCTTAATTGCTCTATAAGGACCATTTCCTTAAGATCTTGGGTTTTCCCCAGAGAAGTCCATTTCTCCAAGTATGTCTCTATTCGTGCAGAGAACTGGTGATAGGTTTCACCTGACAGTAGTTTAGCATTCCTAATTTTTTCCTATAAAATTCTGCATTCTTTTCATACCTTAACAAAAGAGCCTGCTTTAGCATGTCATAATTTTCCTGATCACCTCTGCTCATTTTTGCAAAAACTTCATAAGCTGCCCCACGAAGTCCTTGAGATAACTTTAAGCTCCACCTTTCTCTCTCTAACCCATACGTGGTAGCTAATAGTTCATACCTATTTAGGTAGCTCTCTATATCATCGTCTTTCTCAACAAAATGATCTAAATGAAAATTCATAGCCGAGGTTGAGGCTCCTTGGCTAGCGGTGGCATCAGAGGCAAAGGGACTGGCACCATTTTCAGGAGCATGGCCCTGAAACTCAAACTCCCTTAGTCGTAACTCATGTTCCCTTTGTAATCTCTTCTCCTCCTTTTCTGCTTCCCTCTCTGCAGCTAATCTCTTCTCTTCCCTTTCTGCAGCTAATTTCTTCTCTTCTCTTTCTGCAGCCTGTCTTCTTTCCTCGGCTTCCAATGCTTTAGCCTCTTTGTCAGCCTCAACCTGCAACCTCTTAATTTCTTTTTCAGCCTCTAACTTTCTTTCGGCTTCAAACCTTCTTTCTTCGCGTTCAATAAATTTGTCACATTCCGTAGTGACATAGGCAACCATAACTTGCCCATCTAATCCTAACTCTTTTGCAGTCTGAACAGCAGCAGATCGAAATTTGGCCAGGTCCGCCATTGTCTATCAGGTAAATTTATACAATGTCTAACCAACAATTCAATCTCTAACTATATATCTAATGGACAACACAGGCACCGAGAGCTCAACCTTATTTAATTCCACCCAAGGATACCTTTTAATTCTTATATTCCCTGAAGTGAATTACCCCCAATATTTTTAATAGGTAAAGATTCAAAATCCCAAGAGCGAGACCCCAATATATGTGGTGAAGTGGGATGTTATAAATATTTATAGGGGACTTAGTGTACTGACTGAGATCAGCTGTGAAGGTATATATATCTAATAAGAGTAGTGTATTATATATAACCTTACTTGCTGCCACATATGTATACCTCAGTCAGAATTATTCTGGAATAGTGTGATGACTACGTTATATGTCTAGGGTATGTGTATGATGAAGTGTAAGTCAAAACAACAACAGACAGATAAACAATTTAATTTATTCCACTACACTTGACAACACTGTGACACTCACATACATAAAACACTCTACAAGGATATCTTAAAGGAGTCACTGATAACTTTTCAAATAACAATATGTATTCATTGCTGTCATGAATGAATATGTGTCCTGATTCAAATACAAAGGGAACCAGGAATCACAATCAATTTTAATTACAAGTTATATGTACAGAATTTATCAATATGAATATTGTAGTGACATATATTATTAAAAGTATCCTATGTGTGTCAGTTGTGTAGTAGTAATATGAGGTAATACTGGTTTTGTTTTGTTCAAGCTCTGTTGGTATTTGTCATCATGACTTCAATAGTTTGTCTTTATTGGAACTAGCATTGGAGATGTTCTCAGTTCCTGATATTAAAACAATTTAATTCCCCTCTTAATGTTATTTTTACAATGTCATTTTAAGATGGGGGTACATAATGTTGAGCCCAGCTGGCCACATCAGCTTATCTTGCGTGATGGCGGCAGGAAAAGACTCCTCTGCTCGATTTCTCCCCTGGGCTCTGGAGACACCTCACTGATAGCTAAATGGACCAAGGAGTATGCTGTCCGACTCTGGATTCAGCAAAGCTCTGACCAGGTGCTGCTCAATAACGTTAAGACCACGGTCCCTGAAAACAAGAAGGATGTACCTTCTACGTCATAACTAATTTATACTCTCTTTTTACACTGAGCACAATACATCACAAACATTGAGTTCAGAGCGTTAGGCCAACTGTCAGCTTCATCTGAAATACTTTATACCAGTATTAACCTCCTTAATGGTTACTACGCCTCTGCAATTCCAGCATTATTTCTGTCTAATCAATAATCTAGGTGTCAGTGTACTGTTTGGCCATTCCATGCCGTTTTACTTTCCTCCGACACCTTCTGTTCAGGCTGGAGCATTATAGGCTTTACATCATGTTTGCTACTGAACTACACATATATACAGGCATAAATTAACAATTCACATTCAATTTTCATTAAAAGATACTGAATGTTTCAAGCTTACCACAATTCATGGAAATAAAAACAGATATGTTGACTAGCAATGAATTCTGGCACAAATACTGGCACAAATTCCCATCTGCTTATGCTCCAGGCTTTTATTTAGCAAAAATATGAGCTGGCTTCAACGCACTGTTGCTTTATCAAGCTTATTTGAACTAGTGGTCTCGAACTAACGCTCCTAAGTGATTATATCAGCGAGTCTGGCCAATGGAGCCACGTTTCGACAAGTGTTTGAAAAAATTTTACCTTCCTACGTCTCCCCTAACAACCAAGGATAGCATTTATAGTCCGACTAATCGTGTTTAGCCTTACATATCATTCCAGCCAATCAGTTCAAATTTAACTTGTGGCCCATTTCCCGTACAATGGTGGTTTAAAAAATCTACCACTGAGCGATTCTGATTTTGGGTGTTGTCTGACAGCACCATCATTTTATTTTGGCTATAACTTGTTAATTCCTAGACTATTTGCATAACGTTTTACATATTCTTTGTCAGCAAACCCTAAGGAACCCAAATATACAAATTTAAAAGAGCTAAGTGGCTGCGTTCAAAATATGCAATTTCTTCTACCTCCTGTTTCGAAGATGTGCTGTCTGGGTACTGTAATGTTTTCAAACGTAAACCCATCTATTGTCATCTTTCCTAATAAGCGTTTTTCCGGATTTTAAAACCTAACTCTGGGAAGGTTGGTGTTTTTATCACTGTCCGTCCGAAAAAGTTAGTGCATGTGGCCTTACACGCGTGATGGCAGCAATTGTGTATCGCGCGACGCGTGTTTAGTGTTGCACGTGTTCGGCTTTATGCCTCTCCCTTCTCTCTATCCTTTAGTCCATCTGTCTTTAGTTACGCCGTGTATAAAATGGAATGAATGAAATATTAAAATTAGGTCATTGTTCAGCTTGCGTATCTCACTGTTTTTCCAAGAAATACAGCACACGTTTCATTGAAGAAAGCGGGTAATAATATAGTAGGCTTTTACTATCAACGTGAAAGCGTTACAATTTGCAGACGAAGCAGAAAACAAGGGGGATTTCGAGTACAGTCATTGTGACAGCACTGTTCTTTACCATTCTTCTTCCTTTCTTTATTATATGTATTTATTAGGCTTTATATTTACTTGATAATTTATATATGTGGATTAGAATATTTCACGACAGTCAAGTTTAATGATAATAAACAACAAAGAACTTAACTTTGTGAGATGGTCAGACCCATACCCAATTAACCATAGTTTTTCACGTTTGTGTGTCTTGTTATCACATAATTGTGTGTGGGTGTAGTTAAACTTATATTTCTAGGTATAAAAAGGGGCAAGATTGTCTTGTACTAAAAGATAGTCGTATAGATAGGCTGGACTAGAGAAACTTCTCATTCCAGAGTCAGATCTTCTCCTTAAACTATTCACTCGTGAAATCTATTTCTCACACCTTTATTTCTCACGTACTTATCACCATTCACTCTACTCAGGCGGGACCATAAATAACTTTCAAACCTATCTAATTACGACAGTGCCCTTACGTGTCTTATAACCCCAGTGAGTAATGCTGCAGTTGAGAGGATATTCTCTCTTGTACAATCAGTTATGATAAAATCAAGAAACAGAATGCAGCTGCATCTGTTTGACGCTATTGTAAGAATCAGAGCCTATATGTTGTTTTCGAGTAAATGTTGTAGGTTTTCACTGCATCGTCAAAAATGTTAAAACACTATACTTCTGACAAAAACTATATGGCGAAGGTTCCAGGGGGGTGTCATTGATGACCTCGATCTGAAGCTTTCTTTTGTGGTGTGAGTACGAATAATTTATTTAAATAGTTTGGCTTTTTGGGGTTTTATGTGTGTGTGTGAAGGTGTTTGGCTTTTTTGTTTCTCAATTTTCATCTGGCAACCCTGCCGCTAGCCACCGCACAATGTGCATTTTGTTTTTATCGGTATCTTGTTCTTGAACTCTTTTCACCAGATTCACGAAACAGGAATTTGACAGCCCAAAATTGATCCCTTAGGGCAGGGGCCTGAGCATCTTACCGTATCTCTGGCAGTACAATCACTAGATATGCACGATCTCTTGTTTGAGAATCAGGCGAAGCAAACTTTTTTTTTTGGGGGGGGGGGGGTTTCTTCATTACCATTGTGTCATTCTAAACGTGCACACTTGTGTATATCTGTTTCGTTTTTTTTCTTTGATCTTGAACGAATCCATTTTTAACCCGTCTGATAGCTGACCTGCACCTGGTATAGCTCTCAGGATGGTTTGGAACCGTTATTCTTTTCCGCACACGGGACTCATATTTGCAGCCGAGCATGCAGAGAATAAAGTACATATTGACTGATGCCTTTAACATTCATTCGGAGAGATGGAAAGTTCAAAAAACAGATGTTAGAGTTGTGCAAAGCGCAAAGCGGGAAATGTGCCAACCATCGGTTGAACAAGAGCTCAGACGATTAGCTGTCCGTTTATTCCAGGCCGCTGCGAGCAACCTGCACGGAGCCATAAAGCACTAAAGTTCACGAGCTGGCCGTATAGAGTAACCACAGACTAATAAAACTGTTTGGGGATTTTTAATATTCAAAGGAATCAAGATATTACCCTGATTACCCTGGTGAAATTGTAAACATGCAGACTGGAACAAGCACATCAGCATGACTATATATATATATATATATATATATATATATATATATATATATATATATATATATATATATATAATATATATATATATATATATATATATATATATATATATATATATATATATATATATGCGAACCCCGCTTTGCGGCGGTTAGTTTACATGCCTTTGCTGTACAACGAGAATCGCCATAAAGCGAAGAGTCGCTTTTTTTTCTTGCAAATGCATAGCAAAGCATAATAACATGTTTACACTATCATATACTAAGTTAAGCAATAGAACTAGTCATGAAAGTCATAGAATACTAACAAGAATATACAGTTTAGAGCACTCATTGCTTACCTTAAAATATTTAATCCTTAGCTTACAGTGACACACCCAAAAAAAATGTTTTTCCGCATTCGCAATAAGGCTATCACGCTTTCTAATTTCATTCAACACTTTGTCCTTTGCATTAATAATTGTACTCATTGTGTGGCGTGCCAAACCTAGCTTTCGGCCTATCTTAGCATTCGTTAAAATCTCGGTCATTTAGTTTTATCATTTCTAACTTTGCATTTAAAGCAAGAGGGTTATCCAGCAGAAGTTTATTTTTATGAAAATCGAGAACAAGGAAGCATCAAACGAGCAGCAAGAATACACAGCTGGCAGCTTTTTTTTAAAAAAGCATTTTGGTACTTTATTTAAGATCACCTGAATATATATTATGTATATATATTACGGCCATGAGATTTTGCACATAGCTTCTTCAGGTTTCCAGGAGTGCCAACGTCAAGTTTAAAAAAAAGAAAAAAAAAAAAAAAAAAGAAATTGTCATACTTGACGTCAGACTGTACAACAAGTCTATCGGCCCATTGGCAGTATTGATGACTTCATTGAAACCTGTGCACTTTCTACAAAAGTAATGACGTTGTTGTATTATGGGTAAGCAGCTGACAAAAATTGTCACAGAATGGATTGGGGCGACCCCTTCTTCTTCCTAATATCTGTTTCACTACGGCAGTAATCGGTTGTCGTGAAATGACGTCTGTTTCACATCACGAATTCTAATAACTCTGGTCCTAACGGCGCGCCATACAAAGATATGATACACCAACCAATGAAAACGTTTTTTTGGTCCTGTGTTTACAACTGCTGGAAGAATAAAGATGGCCAGACCCTATTTTGTGTAACATGATTAACCTCGGGATTTTGCTACCTTGACATATGGATGCGAGTCGTGGGCAATGACTACAACCCACAAAAGCCAGATCCAAACCTCAGAAATGAGGTATCTGAGGAAAGTGGTTGAAGTAACAAGAAGAGACATGGTCCGCAACCAGACGATCCGTCAAGGCCTAAAATCCCATCCGCTGCAGACCCAAATAGAACAGTCCCAACTAAGATGGTTTGGCCATGTCTGCAGAATGGGAGAAGATCGGCTACCACGACAAGCATGGGAAACAAAGAGCCAGGGATCCAGACCTCCAGGACGACCCAGAGTCCGCTGGGAGGACAACATTAGACAATCTTTGAAGGACCGAGGACTAGAATGGAACCAGGCCAGGAAGAAGACAGCTGATAGAATGGTCTGGCGCTCTCTCTTCCAAACCTCTACACCTCACGGTAGAAGGGGAACGACTAAGTAAGTAAGATTTTGCTACAGCAGTATAGTAGAAGTACCACTTGGCAGAGGTTATCAAACCAATATTAGGGATGTTACTCTACCTGTAAGTAGTAATACTTTTACTAATAATATTATAGATCGGGAGAAATCTTAGGGTAAATGCATTCGAAGCTTCAGGTTGGCCTAAGTTTAGCTGTTTAAACTATGCATAACAGAAAATGCAAGTAGTAACCAAAAAGATTATTATATAGATATGTAAAGCCTAATTCGAAGTATAAGGTAAACTTTAATTGACTAAAATCGCATCAGGAATAACGGAGATATTTAAAAAAAGTAGTTTTTCTACATTGTACAAAAGGCCAAACTGTACCGACATTTTAGGATAGCTATTGCATTCTTAAGGGTATTCCGTCTCGTACATCCGAGGTCAGACTATAAATAGACTTCCCTAACAAACTCGGGTCAGTCACGATTTGAAAAAAACCTCAGAGAGAGCGGGGAAAGCAGAGCATATATTAATGCCAGCGTTTGCCTTCTGCAGTTGTTAGCAGACCTTAATCACCCTTTGAGGGCTAGTCTCTGTGTGTACCTGAGGGTAAGAACGAATCTATTTATATATATAAATGTATATAATTGTGTGTAATTGTATTGATTAATCCAACTGTGCGATGCAATGTGTATAAGATGTGTTAGGAATGGACTGTGTCTTCTGATGAAACTTACAGGCTCATGTGTGCTTCTAGAGGCAAAGCCCGCCTTCGGAAATATTTAAATATTGAGAAAGATGGCTAATTATGTCTGTAAGTTGGTAAATGTATTTAAAGAAGTATTTATTGGATGGAATGAGACACCTGACAAGAACATAAAGAAGGATGAAAGGGATTGATTCACAGTATCGTTTGACATATTATTTAATAGTTTTGCTCACAACCAAATTATTGTAGGGAGGCGAATGATGGGAAAATACTTATAATTAAGAAGGTAGAAGTAAATTGTGATCACTTTGAATTGAAATGATTGTTGATAACTACACTATACCTGGTGCATCTGCTAGCACGCTTATCTGAAACTGTCTATCGTCCCCATCTGTGTCATAAGAGGGGTATGGATAGAAGAATACAGGGATTACGTTTGAATTCATTGCAGGTTTAATCCTTTAACCAAAAGTCTCAAAACCAGAGGAGGCTGCTCTTATTGAAAGTTACAACAAATGCAGTGCCAGTCTATGATGCAGTGCCAGCCATTACGTATGTGACTGCTGGAACGCGTTCAGATGAATATTATATCCAGCATCTAAGGGAGCCATCTCCAGTGACTCAGTTAAGTTGCATAGAGCAACAGTGCAGCTTATCCAGTGTTAATAAAGACATAAACGCATTCAGTTTGTGATGACACAACTAATATAGTGTTTCTATAAACTTATAGTAATAATAATAAACAATCCTACCAGTGAAGGATCAAGCAAGTGAAAGTTGTCTACAAGATGATAGAAATTTTGAACCAAGAGAAAAACATTTGTTAACTATTATTAATTTAATGTTGTAACATATTTGAGTTTAACCCTTTTCAAACAGAAAAGAGAAACTGTTTAATTAAATTGTAAATATTCACCAGAAGACGTTCTTAGATTCTTTAAGTTGAATTATAGTTCTTGTTGGTGAATATAGTTATATAAATTACCCCTAGCAGAGTCAGAAACATATTAAATACCATAATCACAGAGGCGGATCAGGAGAGGTAGTAGTTAGGGACTCAGAGTACTACATCACCATCTTCTCTGGGAACTTACATAGCTTTACCCTACCTTTGTGTCTAAACACCCTTACTCTCTTCAGAGAAGGGGGTATTACTGATAAGACCAGACTCTTATCTGGCACTATCCTGGTATCATCTGATACACCTTTATGTCCAGGATATCTTATTCTTTAATATCTCAAACCTCTCGCGACATCGGTACATTTGTGGTACGGATTTTATTGCGTGCTTTCAATTGTTGCACTTTCTTTCTTTCTCTGCTAAGTAGCATATATTTGGTATCTATAGTCTTTCGCTATTTTCGGTATAGTGTGTCTTGCCTGTTTATCTGACACTCCTGGTGGATGATAATACTAAACATTTGCAGGAGCGGCTGAGAGAAAATTATCGACAACCAAGTTGCTTAATCGCAGGCGCGGCCGATATCAGTACACAGATTAACACGTACATAGCCCAACGCAATATGCTTATTTATCACTGATAAGGCACGGGTGCATCTCCGCCAAGGTTGTAAAGAGACGGATTTTCAGTGTGCTCAAGCAACAGATAAGACATCACTTTAGCGACACACATTGTCGTGTGAGGTTACTGATATGTCTGTAAGTTCGCCTGCCCGGCAATCGGATGTTTACAGCCCATTTTCAGAAAAGTAATGTTTGAAATGTTGCACTAGATGAGTCATGCAAAATATTCAGATAAGATTGGCTAATCATCTGAGTTTCATAACAACGAATGCGTGGGAAGGCAGTGAATATAACCTGACTTTTCAGTCAGTCAAAACTACTGTGAAGATCGCTTGCCAAGACACCAGACCTTGCCAGAGTGAAGCCTAGAATTCAGAATTCCATTTTATCAGACCGGACACTTTTTATTTGAGTATTTATCAGGACTTACAAAAAACAGCCCAGGAAATCTCTATCATTTTAATAAGGAAAACCGCTGTCTGGGGAAACTGAAGGAAACACACAAAGTCAGAGAGGGAACTTATAAAATTAACGACACCCCAGACGTGTGTAAGAGTCCGATTGAAGTCTCTTTTATTCATCTGAGCAAAAAGTCTGTGAGCCAGGATTGGCGTAAATTGCAATTTTACATTCTATATTTTATTACTAACATGTGAACTAACGTATATATGTATATTACCATGTGAATTTTAATATGTGAAAATCGCTAGTGGATGTCTCAGTCATTTAAGGCTGGCAACCTCAGCATATAGAATGATGATTTCATGAACCACCACTGCCAAGGGCTGGTGATTGCTTTATTGCTAGTTTCGTAAAGAGAACTAAAAGCATGTCCCCGGTTCCATATGGAGCAGGGAGGAAAAGATGAAAGAAACGATGTACATTCTAACTATAATGCTTACAGTTTCAAACCAGTGGGGACCCAAAGACGCAGCAATAGAGAATGCAGTCAGCGACCCATAGCGTGACTGCTTGTGTCAGGGTCAGCGAACCAGAGCTGACAAAGACTCTACTCCACCTCCAAGTTGTGGTCCTGGAAACAGGCTGCATCACTGCAGTCTGGCTGAGAGAGTAGGGATCGAAGAGGGAAGGCAAACCCGGTCCCAAAAAATGCCGTGCTGAAGTCTGATGTGTCGGCCGAAAGGCACAAATATCGCAGCTTCGCTGTAAACGGACACAATGCAACCAACGTCCAAGGACGAACGAAGAAGAAACCAGTGTAAATGTCTATGTGAAAATATTCACTTCTTTAAAATTAATGGAAGTTTCAAACTTTTCAAATCAATGTAAACATAAATGAAAACATATTCAATTTATATTGTGAACACTTTTCAATCAGTGGAAATGTAAATGTAAACATATTCTATCTGTACTATTAACCTTTTCATTTAAATGTAAAGTAGCTATAAAAGCTATTCAATCTAAATGTAAAGAAAGTTTTATCCAGAGGGATTAAATTTAATTCTTATCGAGGGTAAATTCTGAGTTAAATAGGATGGTGGAATGGGAAGATAGGGACCCATACCATGGGTTGGAAAACGGAATACTCAGAAGAGCATTTTGTTTCTATTCTTTACCATAGTTATTGGTGGTACCAGCAGAAAGTACTATCTCTGGAACAAGAAAGGAACAGTGGCTTAAGCTTTAAGACGAGGGACCATCTTTATAGACTCTCCCTGACATTTCTGGGAAACGAGCTACACCCGACAACCTTAACCAGTGACGGGTGTGAGCAGTGTAAAAAGAACCAACCCATCAGAAGGAGCAGAACCGTCATTGGCAGCTAAGTTCAATATTTGCTGGCACTTGAACTTCTTGTAAAAACAATTTACCTCCTATCACGACCGTGATGATAACTTTTTCTTGATCCATGACCATTCAAATTATTTTCAAACTGTTAAAGTGATTATTAAATTTTATTATTTGTAAATTTACAAATTTAACTTCGATTTTAATCATTTTAAAGTTACTGCATGTTTGTCTCAGTCAATTTACTACACACACTCTAAACTGAGCTATACCAGAATAATAAGAATTCCCCTGAGTTAATCAGAGGTGGGGGCTTAAACGAGCTAACATAAACCATTGCTTAATCCTTCACAAAAGTTGTCGGCAGATTCCAGAATTAACGTGCTGAGCCAAACGCAGCATTGTTTTCGTTTATCTGAATATCTTGTGAACACCCCTTTGTGGTAGAAGCGTCATTAACCTTCTTTCTACATATCTGCCAAGAGTAATCTTGTGCGAAGGTAGACACCGTTGAAGCTGTCGCGTTTAGATAGGTGTTAAAGTTATGTATGGTCCCGCCTGAGTATAGGGGATGGTGATGATACGTGAGAAGTAAAGGTGTAAGAAATAGATTTTTCACGAGTGAATAGTTTAAGGAGCAGATCTGTCTCTGGACTGAGTAGTTTCTCTAGTCCAGCCTATCTATACGACTATAATTTAGTATAAGACAATCTTGCACCTCCTTATAATGTAGAAATATAAGTTACACTAAACACACACACACAGCTATGTGACAACAAGACACACAAACGTGAAAAAACTATGGTTAAATGGGTATAGGTCTGACCAACACACACAGTTTAGTTCTTTTGTTGTTTATTATGATTAAACTACAACATCGAATATATAAAAGAAAGATCAAATACATCAGAATTTCATATATAGAAAAATAACAATACCTGTGCCCTCCCTCATTGAGAAGATAAGAACCCAACAAGTTAATAACCCCAAAGGTCAAAAAGTTTAGCACAATTTTTTTAGGTTACAGTAATATTGGAGGGACAGCAGGGGTGGAAGCTAGTTTGCAAAAGGGGGCGATATGTTACAACTGAAGGGATGGGGGGGAAGGGGAAATAGATTGAATGGTGGTTAAAACCAAATCGGGGGGGCGTGTCTCGGTGTGGTGGAGGGATGCCGTATTGTTGTGAAAACAGGGGGCGCAGCACGCTTTCATGGTCTGGGAATACGAGACCGGTGGCTGCGTGGTGCGTACAGGGGGGACTGGAGCCAGGGGTCACAGGAGTCAGGGGGGGAAAAAAGACTGATTAATATTGTTCAAGGGAGTAGACCACCTGCCCGGGGGGGGGGGGGGGGGGGGGGGGAACCACTCGGGGGGCGGGGGGGAGGGGGGGGGGGACCCGTGGAGGGGAACCAGGAGCCGGGAGCGTCCCGGGTAGGGGCGTTGATAACAAGGGAGGAGAAAAATACATTGGGAATTGGTAGTCTA